>PVNU02001804.1:0-32730 GCA_003013855.2 Liriodendron chinense | reverse complement strand
GGAAGTGGCTAAACAAGATTCATGTAGCTAACCCCAATCAGTTTAGACAATGCTTTGATGATAATAATGAGGATGAGGATGATGATATAGTATTTATGTATATCATCATTATCATCTAAGCATTATCCCAATTATTATAAGCTTTAGTGAAATGTAAAAAAAACAAAGTGTAAAAACAAGAGAGAAGTCCACAAACAAAAATATAGGGAAGTGTGTAAAAAATACGAAGTGCAAAAAAAGCGTAAAATAAAAGAAGTGGTGTGTGTATATATATATATATATATATATATATATATATATATATATATATAGAGAGAGAGAGAGAGAGAGAGAGAGAGGAGAGAGAGAGAGAGAGAGGAGAGGAGAGGAGAGAGAGAGAGAGAGAGTGCCAAAAAGAAAGAAAGAAATCAAAGAAAGAGAGAAGTGCAAAAGAAATGAGAGTGCAAAAAAGATAGAGAGGTGAAGAAAAGAAATGAGTGCAAAAAACAAGAGGGAAGTGCAAAAGAAGAAGAAGAAGAAGAAGAAGAAGAAAGGACTGAAAAATAAGAAAAATTGACAAATAAGCAACTATGACTCTTCATCAACATGAGGAGCATGAATACACATACCTGACTCTTCATCAACATGAGGAGCATGAATACACATACCTCCAGAGGTGCTTAAACAGAGTCATGAGTCACCAGTTCCCATTGGTCCACCATCTGACCATCTGGAAGTTCATCAGTTAACAAGGATCTTTATTTCCATATCTGCTAAGTCAGATTAGCAAAGAAAATAAACTATCACAGAAAGCAAGAAGAGTAAATCTTTAAAGAGAAGAATAAGATGCACATAATAATCATACCATGCAACTTCCTGCAGGATATCCTCTTTCAGGTGAGCTTCCATCCGTTCAACCCTAGCCCTGTTGATTCCCCATTTTTTATGTGGGAAAACAATATCAAATAGAACTGAGCAAGACAGGAACTAATAAAATGTCATATGTTAACATGCAAGGTGAAAGCAATAGAGAAATGAGTAAACAGGTAATGTATGCCTGGAGAAAGAAAATTGCTAACTAAAGCTCAGATTATCCAAGGAATGCTTCAATTTCTAAACTGCATAAATACATGCATATTTATGTTTTAGTATGTTCATTATCGTCTTTTTCTTAACCTTCTCCCAACAATTTAGGTCGGCTATTAAATAGTAGGCTGACAAAAGTTTTTGGTTTGTTCTCCACCATACAGAAGTATAATAGACTTTTGGTATAGTTTGGAAGTCTTTTAGTAGTTTCTGCATCTTTTAGTATATTGTAAATTCTGATGATGTTTAAATGAAATACAGATAGTTGTCACTTGTTAGTGAGGTGGCTATAACAATTGGAGAATAGTTCAATCTTAGGACTTCAATTTACTCAGATTTATATATAGGCTGCAAGTCATCATAGTCGTAGACACGATTTCGTGAAACTTTCATCCAGTACAACTTCAGATGTGTTTTTCTAGGCACAGATTATTCTGTTGATTACTAGTTTTAGGAGAGTCAAAATTTAAACAAGGGTCTGCTGGCCTTAGATTTTTTAATTCATAACTTTGAATGGTTTGTGTGTGAAAGAAGAAAGACAAAGAAGGAAGAAGCAGAGAAGAACTCTCTCTCTCTCTCTCTCTCTCTCTCTCTCTCTCTCTCTCTCTCTCTCCCTCAAATCATTCAACCTCTGGCTTCTGTGTTTGTCTGGAAACATTGCTTGGAAAACCCGGGCTCAATTACTGAGGTACTCATTGAATGATGCCTATACAGATAGATCATACAAACAATTAGCGTGAGAAAGAAGAAAAGAGTTACTAGTACTCACTGCTAGTATAGTACTACAAGTACTAGTGGTGGATCATCAAGGTAAAGAAACATTTGCAACTCAACCAATTCAAATTGTTCTACTTGAAAAAAGGAAAAATAAAGAGTCCAGTCAATTAAATGGGCGAGTAATGTCTTCTGACTCGTCTAAAAGTTGTAGAAGTATCTACATCCATATCTATACTATATATAAAAAGGTATAATAATTGTTAGTATCTCTCTTTTCTTATTCATGTATTTTTCACCACCCAATTACTTGGCATGAGGCTTAGATGATGACGTATTTTTCACCACGTTGCATGATAAAAGTACCCCCAGAAAGTTTAGTTAATACATAAGATCTGAATTGCATGGCCTATGGTACTCATAAAATCCAGTTCTCGTAATGGATGGAACATACCTCAAAAATGAAAATTGCTGATTCTAACCCCAATTAGTGGAAACAAATTGACAGTTAAAATGACTAGACTAAAAATAGTCAATACACAAGATCCGATTTACATGGCCTGCAGTATCCAACTGTAGTCAGCATGATGGATGGAGCATACATCAAAAATGAAAATTATTGGATGATCTGAGACATCCAACTAGTGGCAACAAATGGACAGTTAAAATATCAGACTCGATTAAAGTAGCATTTAATAAGAAAAACCTAAGAAGTCGGTCCCTTAGCTAGAGTTTTTGTTAAACAGGAATCTGCTTAATATTCTCTACACTAAACTTCTCAAGAAAGAGGAATGCTGAAGTGTCCTTGCTCGAGTATGATGAGAGGGGTTTTTTATGAAACAAGTGCCTCTATGGAACAGTGTGCAAGATCCCGACCAATCATCAGGTAAGGAGAAAAGTTCGCATTTTCTAATGAAAAAAAAGAAGTATAAGATTGAGAGAGGCTGAGCAACAATTCAAATTTAACATACTTCCAACAACAATCCAATGACCAAATAAGCTAATCTTTTGGAATGTCATCTACCCATTAGAATTTGACTGATAAGCAATTGGATCTTGCACACATGTGCCATGTTGCATTATGTGGGAGGATAGTACCAAAAAGTGTACTCCTGGAATTCACCTATCATTCCTCTTTAGACAAGTTATTATTGTCCAAGAACAAAATTGACATATCCATATCCATGCACTTAGCCAGCTTTAAACATGGTCATATGCACATCAATCAAAACCATCCATATCATGGGACCAACACTAGATGGGTGTAACTGAAATAATCGAGCCGATGATCATGAATGTTCATTGGCAGCCATAAATTGGAAAGTCAACCTGAAAAGTTGTTAATGTTCAAAATTCAGATGTCCTATGATCAGAGTAAGTGGTTGTCCAGTCAATCTGATTTTCATACTTCCGTCACAGACCTGCCTAACTCCTTAGCAATCTCGCTCATGCGGCACTCACACAACCCCCCAACATGGTTTGAGTCAACCTAGGTCCTACTTGCACCACTAATTGCTACACACCAAGAACTAACTAGGATAAAAGAGAACTCAAGAAAACAAAAGAGAGCAGAATGGGAAAGCTTGTATTGCACTGAAGGAGAGAAGATTACGACTTGAGGAGTTGCATACTAATGGAGGGAACTCCCCTTTTATATAGACTTAGAAAATCTCCAGATTATTCACATCAATGGCTTGGATTATGTCATGTGGCACTCATCCAATGGCCAAGAACACTTTAGAAACTTCAAAACTCTTACACACTTCTCCTAGCCACTAAATCTTACCAAAGAACTCCAAAACCTACCGCAGATCTCTACCATAGTGTACACTAGAATTCTCTAAACTTTGCAAGACTCTAGATGATTGCAGATTTCTCTACACACTGAACAAGCCATTTATGTACAAAATGAGCCAAAAATGGCTTAGCCCTTATATTAGCCTCTACACTTGTGACGTTTCACTCCATTTACTATGGGTCCCACAATATGGATGTTTGATTCTTTGAATAGAGATGCATAAAAGTCACAAGCAATAATTTTGAGCATGTGTTTGTGTATCAAATTTTAACTCATTGATTGTAATTAACCCATGTAGTAGACTATTAGATAGCGTTTGATTGTAATCGACCTATGTTATAATCTATTACATTGTGCATGTGGGAGTTTTATGACTCTCATTGCCAGTCCCCAACCCGGATAAAGGAGAGAGTTGAATCAAGTTGGCAGTCAGCATCAAACTTATGCCATAACTTCCAACATGAATCCGAACAATATGACATTTCAAACTCATGCTAAGGCGCTCCCTGTAAGCGACCCGCTACATCGGAACCCGAGTGCAATGAGAAATGGGAAAGGGTTGGCTAAGGAAAGTGACGTGTTGGAACAATGCCCAATTGCTATGAGAAGCAGGCAAGGGTTCGTGCGTCATTCTGGACGCATGCGAGTAAAGAAGCTAGTTCAAGAGAATAAGATTCATCTTGCCGCATTGAATATAGGAACATTGATAGGTAGAAGTATGGAGTTACTAGATATAATGCAATGGAGGAGCGCTGACATAACTTGCATTAAACTTGTGGAAAGGGGCCAAAACTAGAGAAATTAATGGATACAAGCTTTGACATATGGGAAAGGACAATAATAGAAATGTGGTCGGGATGGTGGCAGATAAAGAATTAAAGGATAAAGTTACATACGTTAAGAGAGTAAGTGATAGGATTTTTTCAATAAAATTTGTGTTAGGAAAGGAAACAATCAATATTATAGTACATATGTGTTGTAGGTAGGGTTAGAGAATAGAATCAAGAGAAAAATTTGGCAGGATATGGATGGACTAATGCAAGAAATTATAAACAAAGAGAGGATATTTGTTGAAGGAGACTTAAATAGTCATTTAGGAAAAGAAAATAAAGGATATGAGATGGTACATGGAGGATATGGTTTTGGAAGAAGAAATGAGATGCAGCAAACTATCCTTAATTTTGTTATGGCATATAATCTAGCTCTACCAAACACATACTTTAAAAAGAAAGATGAACATTTAATAACTTTCTGAAGTGGATCATACACAAGCCAAATAGATTTATTTCTACTTAAAAGGACAAAACAATCAATATGTAAGGACTGCAAGGTGACACCTAGACAATGTTATTTAGAAATAAAATGATGGAAGAAGGACAGCAGAATGTTGAGGAAGAAGTAAATGTTATGTGGAATGAGATGGCCAAGTCCATTAATAAAGTGGGAAAAAATGTTTTAAGAGTATCTAGAGGGAAAAACAATTTATATGAGGAAAGTTGGTTGTGGAATGATGATATACAAAAAGCTATTAACAAGAAACATTCATTTTCAAAGCCTAGCAAAGGACTGGAAACAATGAAAATCTTAAACAATATAGAAATGTTGATAAGATTGCTAAAAAGTAGTGAGGCTAAACTTAAGTCTAATGATGATCTTTACAATAGATTGGGGACATGAGAAGGTGAGAGAAAGTAATCTTCAAACTTGAAAAAATATGAGAGAGGAAGAGTATGGACTCAGATAATTTTTTATGCATTAAAAGCGATAACTTGAGGGAACACGGTTCTCAACATCAGTATCGGGGGCATATTGGTCCGGCCAAAAAATGATACGATATGAGCATCGCTTAGTGATATATGTTCGTATCATACCATATCGGCCCGTATTGTTCGGGAAAAAAAATTAAGCCAAAAAATTAGAAAAATATCAGGAGAAAAAAAAAGAATAATAATAAAAAAATTAAGGGTTTCCTAGGGGAATCTAGTAAGATTGAAGGGGGAATGGAGTTTCTACTTACCCTACTCGGCTAGTGGAGAGTTCTAGCGACGGAGAACGGCGTCAATGGAGTTGCTTGGGCTCCCGGTTGAGCTATGGGTGACATGTAAAGGCTTAAACACCCCTCTCCCACTTCTCCTCTCTCCCAACTCCCACTCTCCCTCTCTCAGCAAAGGTTTTGAGCAAATGAGGGAGAGGAGTGCTGGGATTCCTTTTTTATATATGGGGGAAATTAGTGGAAACAGCCCTGGTTGCTGGAATTTCACAAAAATGGCCCTCTAAGGGGCTGTTTCAGTTGTGTGGGGCCCGCCTGGCCCATCTAGGCTGATCCAATCCATTAAATAGCTCTCCCAAGGTGAGATCTACCTACGGTTACGATTTCACGTCATTCAGACGCAGGGTTTATCTGGTGTAAGGCGACGATTGTTCAACGGTCACCAATCATCAATCGGGGCTTCGACTTTGTTGACAGGGTTGATGTTATATTGAGACCCTAGGCTCCAAGTTTTATCGATATGCAAGGATCCTAATGGCCCACCTAAGAAAATGTGTATTTAGTAATGGACACCTAAGTTGGTCTTAGTGCAAGTGTACTTAAGATTTCTAGTGCCCATGCTGGGCCCCCTAATTCCGTGATTCGAGCATCGGCTCTACAATGGCACCCGACCTAGGTTGTCAAGCCCAGAGAGAGGGTCATCTTACTTGAGTTTCAGGTTCGGTGGTCCACCAACAGGGCGGTCTAAAGATCGTTTAACGATTTTAGCTATTTCTAAGATAGAGTTGAAGGTGAGATTTCTTAGGTATGATATATGGGGTCCGATCTACCTATGTTTGAAATTTGGCCGATAGAAAGTTAGTGGAATTGGTATTCTAACAAGATCCATTCTCGCTCCTTGATCCTACGTCATACAGAACATTGGTCTAATTCGGGTTGTGAGTGTGATCTGACCGGTTAGTTGTGTGATTATTAGATAGATGTTCATTATGTTGCGGTTTGATAGATTTATTGGCATATGGGGTCTGCTAGATCTTGGACCTAGATTCGTAGACCACATGATTAGGCCCAAAGTTTCGATGATCAAGTGCACTCATTAGCTTTCTAAAGGCGTTTAATCGAGTTTGTACAGTTCTTCAATGCTCCTAACTAATTAATGGTTGGTTTCCTATATCTCGGCCTTCAACTCATGGATCTTGAGCTTGGGAAAAAGACTAAGCCGATCAGGTGAAGTTAGAGACTCTCTAAGAATGCGTAATCGAATGTGTACTTTTAGATTTGTGTGTTAGAGTGATCCGTGTAGTCTATTGAATTTGGATTCCCGAAAACGAGGTTCCCTAGGCACATTCTAAATGTTTCGGGTCTGAATATGGATACGTGCACCTATGCTCGCCTAATAAATCAGGAAAGTTTCTAGTGTCGCCCGAGTAACTACAATACCTGAGTCAACGAAAATCCGGGGCGTTACAATCTACCCCCCCTTCAAAATCAATTTCGTCCCCGAAATTGTCTAAGGATTCTACTAGGTTAGTATCTAACAACCTCCTCGGTGAATATGCTGTGGGGCTTGATGTGGTCATTCAACTTGTACTCACTGTTGGGTTTATCTTCAATAATCTGATCTACGTATACGACTTGGTGTAGTTTTTCAGAATCCTAATTGTTCCCTTTTGTATAGGTTTCCATATTATCCTTCTAAAATTTACGCAGGCTCTACCTAGTGATCAGAATGGGTGATCTGGGGGGCTGAACTTAAGGCTCTAAGCTACTCATATGGTTTGGCTGGTGGCATACTCTACCCTATATTTAGTGGTCAAATCCTATGTATACCCTTGATCAATTCTCTCTGACCAGCTATAGTGCATACTCACTTAACCGGACTAGACTTATAAAGTTCTACCCCCCTTAAGGCTCAATAACCGACGTCGTCGTCACTAATGCTATGATAATGCGATGTTAATAATGTGTAGTTCCCAAATCTGCTACATCGCTACTAAGTGAGCTCATGGGGATCATCCTTCGATGAGTCTACGCTCTAAGGACAACTCGAGTCCCACTTAGTGATTTGTCATGTGTCTCGATCCTGGGGCTATTGGTCTATGAAGCCACACACGCTTTCGCTGCGCCACTTTGATTGGATGGATATGTTTCTACACATGTAAAGGCGTATATTAACTACACTAGCCTAGTTTATTGCGATCTACCCACCTTAAAAATAATATAGCCCTTGAGGTTCGAGAATATCAAGTTCGCCTATTTACCCCCAAATTCTACACTAGTTTTACATGGATTCTATTGTCCTTTCAATTTATTGAAGTATATGTCCATGTTTGCAGGTAATTGAGAGCAACCGAGAGAAATCAAACTAATTAGGATGATTTAGAATGTCGAAGAAAAGAAGCCGGAGTAAGTTAAGATGATGAGGGATTGAGTAGCCAAAACTTTGGAAGTCCAAAGCTCGAAGTGCAAAAGGATGTCAAGGATCGATCGATTGACTGCTAAGGTCGATGGGTTGACATATTCTGGAATTTAACGGTTTACTTTGGAACTCAGTAGACCTTTTTTTTTTGTCATTTGCACAAGTCGACAGTTCTAGTCGACCAGTTGACCCAATGAGTAAAATTCAGAAGTTTGTTGCTGGACAATTACTCTGAAGATTCGACTGGTAGTACCTAAATTTCAATGGGCGAAGTCGGTATGCGATTCCTTACGCAAACTTAAGGCGGTGCTCGACTCTATACTAAAGAGGTGTCTTTTGAGTGTTTAAGGCATTCTAGGACGTGAAGAAAGAGAAGATCAAAGGTGGAGAGGCTTCGACTACTACTGAATCAGGGCAGCCGTTGCCCAACCACATCAAATGTAAGGGTTCCTGACTGACACTAAGATAAACACACCAAAGATACTCTGGTACGGCAGAACAGTTTCAAACTTTGGCCCCATCTTAGGAGCTGACTCACACGAGTCTTGTGCACAAGACTTTTACCATGGTTCGGACTTGCACCCTTTTGAAACAAACCTAGCCTCATAATATAGGAGGATGCATACATTATAAGTACACAAGGAAATTTAAACCAAACAAACTAATGGATATATTATCTCTTCGAACGTCATGCTTAGTTTGAGTGTCAAAATGGATGTGAATTGTAACTTCCACCCTCTAATTACTTAATGCCAACCTAGGACTTCTAGGTTATGTGCCTATCAGAAAAATTTCTCATGCCCAAACTCCTATGTATGCTAGATTAGGGCTTCGTCTTGTAGAAAACTAGGTTGGTAACCCTCTCTCCACAATCCTAAATGCAATTTTTCTTTTTTTCAGGCTCCTAGCGATACAATAGCTCTTTTATACACGTTGCGTTGCTATGGTTGTAGGAGTGGGCATGGATTTTCTTGGACAAGTTTCAGAAAGAGGGAGAGGAAGGAGCGAAAGAGGAGAACTAGGGTCTGGTACTCGTGGCCGCTAAAGGGGAGTATGAGCCTAAGATACACACTGACTAGTTCCCCCACTTTAGGGGGTTACGTTACTTAGTTGCCATTTATTCGAGGAATACGACTAAGTATCACGGTCACTAAGCGACGCCTAATGTTATACCAGTTCAGGTACAACTTCTGGGCTTGCTCAGATATCCTTAGCACTTACTCGGGCTTCAAAGTGTTTCGACGGGGGTTTCCTTGCCTAGGGTGATGTATTATGTTCTTCATGATCGAACTAATACGGAGAAACAGTTGTGATAGGTCTGAATCTAATACATTGATGCTACGCCTGACCATGGCATAGCGCTCGTTGTATCACATCCTAGTCCTGGTGGATTTCGGTCTTCTGCTCGGTCAAAGCAGTGAGTCCATTAGTAATCGCCCAGGATTTCGAATCGATTAAACCGCGGATACCTCGCTTAAGCATGGTTCTGTAAGTCCGTTGTTCGATCATTTTAGGCCTTTGAAAAAATATTATGGATCATTGGTAGGTTCAAGTTTCAAATGTTTGAGATTATTCTCTAGATCAAATTTGAGGAGTTTTCTTGTTCAATTTATGTCTCAACTTGAGAAGTGATGAATTTCCCACAACATCAAAGTCTCTATAGCTCGGTTCAAACAATTGACCAAGAAAAATTTCACAGGGGCCTAAGATTTTGTCTCTATCTTTTCTATCTTCATGAATTTTAAGGGATTTTACCTAAGTTTGAATCTATATCCACAACATATCCTGATCATAGGGGAGGTTCGACTAAATTCAACCATCAAATTTCCATCAACCTAACTTACGTCACTTGGGGTTCATATGGGCCCCACTTCTCAAGGCTTGGCGGTGCACTCTCTATCCTATTCGTCTAATCGTATTGACGTTGATGTTCTCAACTTGCGGAGGGTTGGTCCTGCTAGCATTAATCATAGTGTTGGTATTTGGGAAAGAAAAGTCATTAGAAAGATATAGGAGTGACGCAGGGAAAGGTGTGTGAAAGAAAGGGGTGGGCATTGTCTCCCTATCGTGACATGAAGCTTGAATTGACAAGGTGTTACTGCTTTTAAATCTATAAGAGGATAGGAAACTCAAAATACTTTACTAAAAACCTATCTGTAAGACGAGGTTGCAAGGTTTCAAATAAAGAAAAAAAACTATGAGTAAGAGTCCTAATGCTAAGAGACCCAGAACCTTCCTAAGATAGTAGAACATTTAGGCCTTAAATCTTTTGTTACTATCTCCACCCATGTCCATTTAGGCCTTTTATTTGCTCTTCTACAGCCTTCAACTTCAACCAACTAACACTTTCAAAGCTTAATCTTTGGTTATTACCTCACCCATGTTCCTTTAAGCCTTTATTTGCCCTTTTGCTCTTTATTTTCTTGATGAGGATGGGGATGTATGTATGTACATTGTCATCATCATAAGCATTATCCCAACTTTTCTAAGCTTTACAGTTCTGTTCGGTCATTCTAATCTATTATAAACTATATCCTCAGTTAGCCTTCAACTTGAACCTGACTTCTCGCACCTAAGTATAAGGAATTTCACAAAACTCTAGAGCTACACATCTCTACTACATTCACCCTCCAAATTGTTTCCCTTGGTGTGTCTTACCAGAATAGTCAAACTGCCTAATTTTTAAGCCCTATGCTAAATTTTCATCTTGTCCCTGATGGTCAGAGTGGATTTTGGAAACTAATCATTGTGGAACCCACCCAAGTCGACCCCTGTTTGCTCGCATGCAAGTCTCCTGCAGTCTAGTCTAGTTTCTCTGAAGACCATCATTCACACCGCTCAGACAACCGTTGAGAACGTATGCCCATCCAATGAAACCTTCCTAATTGTTCAGGCCCACTAAGATGTGATTTGATATTGATGATTCTAGTAACATTCCCTAAGCCGCAAACATGTAATATATATTACCCATTTACATACCATATACATCTCACTGTGATACTTTTGTGTGCTTTTAATCCATCTATGGAAGCTGAACCATGCAAATGCCTTTATTTGCCCCAAAACCAGCTTGAAACATAGAAAGACTTGATGGATGCACAATATCAATAGATAGTAGAACCCAATTAGATCCAGGTCGAGGTCTTCAAAAGATAGACCTGGACTCAAAAGGAGTATTGTAGGACCCAACCCCAACTTGACAAGTTGTACCTGATTTCAAAATAGGTATAAAGAACAGGACCTGAACCCAGCTCTGTTTTTTAATAGGTGATCATGACCCTTTGATAGTTGGTATATTTTCTATGCATTGGGCACAGGTTCGACATATGATTAGGATTGCAAATGAGTTGGGTTGGGTTGGGTTGAGGGGCTCCCCTTACTTGATCCATCGAAAAATCCAATTAGAGTTTTGCACCTAAATCCGACCCACAAAAATTTGAGTCCGGTCTAGGTCAGGGCAAAATTAAAAGCAGCCGACGATAATAGCCCTTGACTTAAGCCTGACCCGTTTATCACACGGGTCGAATTAGGGTCAGTAGGGCAGTCAAGAGGTTATCGAAGCCAAGAGTACCCAATGAACCCAACCCAATTTTAACGAGTTTAGGTTCAATAAATTGGACCCGTTAAGAAATCAAAGATGGGTTCGAGTCTAAACAACAAAGTTATCCATACTTTTCTTTATTTTGTTGACCTGCTACTCAATTAGCTTAACCTGAACCCACATAAAAAACATGTTAGGTCAGTTGACCCGTAGGCTAGCCTAGGCTAAATTTGGCCTAGGCACATCAATGTGTCTGTATCACAGGCCCAAGCCCAACCCATTTAGGTTGGAACTTCAAACCATCATGCCAATCTAGCATCTTCATTACCTAATGCATAGTAACTAGTAAGCAAAGTTCATAAATTATTTCATACCTCACGTCTTCACGCTCTTCATTAGCGCCGCACTGGAGGAAAAAAAAAGGACAGAAAAAACAAATCAGCATGCAATACCAAGAACATACATTTTCTTATATATCCATCTAGATAAGCATACCTGCAGAACCATAAGCACTTATAGCTTTAACATTTGAATTTCCTTCGAAAGTGGATAGTCCAGCCATTGAGTTAAAATTTCTAAGTCAGGCCCATTGAGGTAAGCAAAGAGAGATTTAAAAAAAAAAATGCCAGATTGAACATCTGTAGATACAAATTTCATAGCTACTATAGTTCACTTCTTAACCAAGGCCATAAAGAATAAGATAACTAGCATCACAGTGCAAATTGCAAAAATGAAACCAGAAAAAACACTAAAACATACCTAGCAACAGACTGTGGCCTTATAATAACAAAAAGAACATCTATAGGCACTTTGTTCAACATAAGAGCCTGATATAGAATGATGAAAAGAACAAACCAATAAGTTTTCTGCATCTGAATCAATTTCTCCTCAAGACGTGAAAGCACAATAGTATGCTCGAAACCTTGTTCATCATAGAGTTGGTTCAGCAAAGTTAGCCTCCAACACACCTGTAGTAGCAGAAAGTGCATTGGAAAAGAGACCAACATCAAGCTGTCAGATAATCGATTGAGTATAAAACATTACAAGAACCATGGGTTTCGAACATTGACTGTTTATACATTGACTGTTTTCTCGTCTAGATCTCAAACCAGCGACTTCCAGATAATTAACCATCATCTATAATGAAAATAGTCGTTTACATTTTAAACCAACAAAAGGGACAGATTATCAATAAGGAAGAGCAACAAGCAACAAAATGATATGCTAAAGAGTCGAACACATACCAGTCATGAACAGTTCCAATCAAGCCTCGATCATAAATGATCTTCAATTTGTTGGACTCATTGAAAGGAACAACATTCATCACCCATACATCTTTAAGGGAAGCTGCTAAACCACCCAGGTTTGAATTCATATCCATGATATTTCTGAAAGAATTCTTCTCTATTTTATATTTCATCTGCTTACAGTACTCATTGAGTCTCCAATGCCAAATCTCCTGCATTTCATAAATCTCTCTGAGCAACTCAAATTTCAAAGAATAGATCAACCACAATAAAAGGTGCATCACCTAGCTTGCTTAACACGTCTAAGAGGAGAGATATCAACTGCTTGACGCCTTACAACCCCAGCCGAACCGATACGGGTCACATCTTCTCTTGGCCCACTACAATGGACAAATGTGAATAAGAAAGAGGTATAGATAACCATTTGCAAAGACAATCACTTTATTGAGACAGCCTCCTGTATTGTTATATAGCATCATCCCCAGCGTAGGCCGACAGCTCGAGCATAAGTCCTATACCACCATCCCCCGCTCATGAGTCTTGGGTATTGATTCGTCGTACGTTTTTAAGTGGGCCCATCCAGTGGTAACATTGGTACTCGGATGCGAATCGAAGCGACAGATCAACTCGACACGTCCAACCTGGAATCGGGCTGGCACCTTCGATTGAGAAGAAAGGAAGGTCGGCCTTGGGCACATGTGGCCCGCGTGGTCCTCCATCCACAGTAGCGATCGACCTCAAGCGGTCACCCCATTTCTCATCCATTTACCGAACCGAACAACATGCAAGACAAATTTATACGAATAAGAACAACATAAATTAGCAACAACGTGACTTCAAATCATTGAGTAGTTAATTTTAGCACTTCAGGAACAAAAACCACATGGATTAATCATGAATTCTGGACTTTCACAATAAACAACTACAGTTAACACCTCATAACATAAGGCAAACTATTTCAGCACAACAACAATGTAGTTGGGCAATATTTGGATGTGCATGCAAGCTATACCAAGCACTCATGATGACATTCAAGCATATGTAAGCAACATGCAGCACATGAAACAACAATTTCAGCATGATAGAGCATTCTTTCATTAACCTAACAATACAATCCTAGTAATTCTAAGTATTAACCACATCTAACTCCATTTGGATCCTAAGCAACCTAGAGATAATGGCCTACACCTTAGTCTCAAGCAACGGAGAATGGCGTCAACGGAGTTGCTTGGCCTCCTGGTTGAGCTAAGGGTAACATGCAAGGCTTAAACACCCCTCTCTCCCTCTCTCAGGAAAGGTTTTGAGCAAATGAGGGAGAGTGCCGGGATTCTCTTTTTTTTATATGGAGGAAATTAGTGGAAACAGCCCTGGTAGTTGGAATTTCACAAAAATAGCCCTTTGAGGGGCTGTTTCAGTTGTGGGGCCCGCTTGGCACATCTAGGCTGATCTAATCCATTAAATAGCTCTCCCAAGGCGAAATCTACCTACAGTTACGATTTCACGTCATTCGGACGTAGGGTTTATCTGATGTAAGGCGACGATCGTTCAACGGTCACTGATCATCAATCGGGGCCTCGACTTTGTCGATAGGGTTGATGTTATATTTAGACCCTAGACTCTAAGTTTCATCAACATGCAAGGATCCTAATGGCCCACCTAAGAAAATGTGTTTTAGTACTGATTATCCAAGTTGGTCTTGCTGCAAGTGTACTTGCGCTTTCTAGTGCCCATGCTGGGCCCCCTAATTCCATGATTCGGGTACCGGCTCTACTATGGCACCCGGCCTATGTTGTTAAGCCCGGCGATAGGGTCATCTTACTTAAGTTTCGGGTTCGGTAGTCCACCAACAGGGTGTCTTAAGCTCGTTTAACGATTTTAGCTATTTCTAAGATAGAGTTGAAGGTGAGATTTCTTGGGTATGATGTGGGGTCCGATCTACTTATATTTGAAGTTTGGTCGATAGAAAGTTAGCGGAATTGGTGTTCTAGCAAGACCCATTCTCGCCCCTTGATCCTACGTCATACGGAACATTGGTCTAATTCGGGTGTTCCTGAATAATTAATGGTTGGTTTCCAAGATCTCAGCCATCGACGCATAGATCTCGAGCTTGGGAACAAGACTAAGCGATCAGGTAAAGTTGGGGGCTTTATAAGAATGCGTAATCGAATGTATACTATTAAATTTGTGTATTAGAGTGATCCACGCAGTCTATTGAACTTGGATTCCCGAAAACAAGATTCCCTAGGCGCATTCTAGATATTTCAGGTCTGAATATGGATACGTGCACCTATGCTTGCACAATAAATCAAAAAAGTTTCTAATATCGCCCGAGTAACTACAATACCCAAGTCGGCAAAAATCTGGGGTGTTACAATCTACCCCCCTTAAAAATCAATTTCGTCCTCAAAATAGTCTAAGGATTCTATTAGGTTAGTATCTAACAACCTCCTCGGTGAATATGGTGTGGGGCCTGATGCGGTCATTCAACTTGTACTCACTGTTAGGTTTATCTTCAGTAATCTGATCTACTCATACGACTTAGTGTAGTTTTTCGGAATCCCAACTGTTCCCTTTTGTATGTGTTTCCTTATTATACTTCTAAAATTTACTTAGGCTCTACCTAGTGATCCGAATGGGTGATCTGGAGGGCCAAACTTAAAGCCTCTAAGCAACTCATATGGTTTGGCTAGTGGCATACTTTACCCTATATTTAGTGAACAAATCCTATGTATAACCTTGATCAATTCTCTCTAAGCTACTCATATGCTTTGGCTGGTGGCATACTCTACCCTATATTTAGTGATCAAATCCTATGTATAACCCTCATGAATTCTCTCTGACCAGGTATAGTGCATACTCACTTAACCGGACTAGACTCATAAAGTTCTACCCCCCTTAAGGCTCAATAACCTACGTCTTCGTCACTGATACTACGGTAACGCCATCTCAATAACGCGTAGTTCCCAAATCTGCTACATCGCTACTAAGTGAGCTCATGGGGATCATCCTTCGATGAGTCTACCCTCCAAGGACAACTTGGGTCTTACTTAGTGATCTGTCCTATGTCTCGATCCTGGGGCTATGGGTCTATGAACCCACACACACTTCCGCTACGCCACTTTGATCGGATGGATATGTTTCTATGCATGTAAAAGCGTATATTAAGTACACTAGCCTAGTTTATTGCAATCTACCCCCATTAAAAATAATATAGCCCTTGAGGTTCGAGAATATTGATGTTCGGGTGTATCTCTGAGCACTGAATTGTGCCTATTTACCCCCAAATTCTACACTAGTTTTACATGGATTCTATTGTCCTTTCAATTTATTGAAGTATATGTCCATGTTTGCAGGTAATTGAGAATGGACCAAAGAAATCAAACTAATTAGGATGATTTTGAATGTCGACGAGAAGAAGCCGTAGTAAGCTAAGATGATGAGGGATTGAGTAGCCAAAACTTTGGAAGTCCAATGCTCGAAGTGAAAAAGGATGTCAAGGATCGATCGATTGACTGCTAAGGTCGATAGGTCGACATACTCTGGAATTTAACGGTTTACTTTGGAACTCAATAGACCATTTGTTTTCGACATTTGGACAGGTCGACAGTTCTGGTCAACCAGTCGACCCAATGAGTAAAATTCAAAAGTTTCTTGCCGGATAATTGCTTTGAAGATTCAACTGGTAGTACCTAAATTTCAACTGGTCGATGGGCGAAGTCGGTATGCGATTCCTTACGCAAACTTAAGCCGGTGCTCGACTCTATATTAAAGAGGTATCTTTCGAGTGTCTAAGGCATCCTAGGATGTGAAGAAAGAGAAGATCAAAGGCGGAGAGGCTTCGGCTGCTGCTGAATCAGGGCAGCTGTTGCCCAACCACATCGAATGTAAGGGTTCCTGACTGACACTAAGATAAACTCACCAAAGATGCTCTGTGTAACGCCTCATATTTTTAGTATAAATTAATTTATTTATCTATTTATTTAGGTATTTATTTAATTATTTGATTATTTAATGTTTATTCAAAATTTAAATTTGATAAATTCATAACAAATCATCCGCGGAAAATCAAAGAGAGGTCCTTCTGTAAAAGTTGCTTAGAATAATCTCTGGAATAGTATAGAAGCATCAGATTTTGAGAAACTCTCCGTTTTACGTTTATTACGAAAATGCCACTAAATAAACCCCACGTTTTAAGTAGACTAATTTCCCACGTTCCGTTTAGGCTGAAACATTAGGAGAACTCTATCAGGCCCAAAATAATCGTACACATCAAATTTCGGCCCTTAGATCATAGTACAAATGTCCCGATCAGAAAATAGCCAATAAATGGCCCACCTCAGCTCAGAATTGTCCCACATTTCACGTCAACGGTTATTTTCATCTCACCGACCTATTGGACGGAGCGAAAAACTCCGATCCATCATAGTGGACCCCACCTGTCAAGCACGAGTGTTAGGCACGAGTTCTGTACGTAACTTTTACGTAAAAAGAAGTTTTTTTTTTCTTCCTTGTTCTTCGGCGGGCGCTGTAACAACGTCCGCTCGCTGCCATCTGGGTGACCCACACCGTCCTCCAGGATGGGCCCCACAACCAAATCCATTCCGTCCATTAGTTTTGCACTCCACCAAAACCCATGCCCCCAAAGTTTTGCTACTTTCCGCGATCCATGTGGCCCGCTACACTCACCATTCAAAGCCATTGCCTTCAAACATGATATAGATCGGGGCCGTTCCTTTGCATGAGTGCCTGGGATTGAAACCACGACTTCTTATGGACCCTCCTACCTTCCCCTTGGACGGTCTCTATGAGACATAGGTCGTTAGAGGACCCACTACTTTTCTTCTCCAATTAGGAAACCAATCCCATGTTACGTTGCATCGACCTCGGGGCTCCATATATGGCTCTCCTTAGACGTTCTCTACTCTATAGAAAACCTTAAGAGAGAAAGAGAGATCGACAGTAGAGAGAGAGAGAGAGAGTAAAGAGAGAGAGATCGTGGGAGGAGAGAGAGAGGAGAACCCACGTTCTCTTACTGTTGCTTCTACGTTGCTATTCTTGTTCCTTCCGGATCTGCTGATTGAGAAGTGGTAAGTCACATCTATTTCCTAGATTTATCCCTACTCTCTAACCATAGATGGATATCTAATCGTAGGCGATCATTTGTGAAGATCATATCCTAACTATGTAATCTATGTTAAACATGTTAGAGTTGAACTTAGAAGGGTTTTCACGACTTTAACAATACCTCGAATCTACAAATATTAGAGGTAAGGATTTCCTTCAAAGTATAGCCACAATAATATTGATTTATTTAACCATCTTATGCATAATATAGGGAGTTTTTGCTACGTTGTTATATATGATCTATGATTCTTGAATTTTTCCATGTGAACATGAGTTGATGTATGGAATACTTTAATAAACTCTTGCTGAATTTTTATTTGATATGAACCATAATATGTGATGTGTGTTTTGAAAGTGAAATCATGACATTATACATGCCTACATGAGATATATGTGAAGTTTATGCTTAAGAAATTATGTTTATATGCTTATGGTATATATGATGAATAGAGTGTTATGTGATACGGGATTACTCATGTGGATGTTTAATCAGTGGAAGCCCTTTGCCCCATAAGTAATATAATTGTACGTTAAAGAGGATTGAACCATGGGGATTGTGTTGGATGGAATAATTTGGCAAAGCCATATGAATGCATTGTTGGTGAGTTGCCAACGGATCTAAGAGTGGATGTTTGAGATGAATCCTTGAGAAATTGTCGATATTTGCGTGCCATGTGCTTTGTCTTGACTATGATGTGTACGTCCTTTCACGGTTGGCCCCCGTTGAAGGGAAACAACTATTCTATGTCATGATGAACAGTGGGATGGGGTAAAGAGCGACCGTTGATCTTAAACATCATTAAATTGACTGTATGTTAAACTACTTAAATAAATATGAAACTAATCATGCATGCACGGGACCCGACTTGGTGGGTCAGCCCTGCGGGCACTACGGCGCTAGCTTATGGTAGTGTGGTGGGTTGTTATCACCTCCATTGTCTGGGTTTGTTGACATGAAGTTGTGGAATTACCCGCTTCATCGTGGACTCTGGTGACTAGTGACTAGTGAGAAGAGTTGGATTAAGTCCCGTCTCATTAGTTAGGGTGCCTTAGCCAGAGCATGCATATCATGCATTGCATTAAACAAGATTTCTCATGCGTGTTTTGAATTGGGTATGCTCTTTGTGTTTCAATATTGTTGTGCTATTCTTGGTGGGTGACCCTTACTGAGTTGATCGCGAGCAACTCACGTCCTTCTGGGACGGTGTTTTTAAAACACCATTCCAGACATCGCAGGTAACGATCCAGTAGATGAGGCCGATTTACAAGGTGAGGAGTATGAAGGCTCGTGGTAGCAAATGGCAGACGATGAAGCCGAAGTAGCATGAAGATGTTTTTGTTTAGTTTCTTAGTAGAGTAAATTTGATTTCCCTTGATTATGTAATAAGTCTATTAGAGAGACACTAGCTAAAACATTGAGTTGGACATGATTTCTTTTCATTACATTTGATTGAGAATCTAGAGTAGAAAGTTATGAAATAAGAACATTAATTTTCCGTCGTTATGATATGAATGCCACACATGTATGTGTTTACGGGTGAATGTGTCGAAACGCAACCCTAACACATATGAGTTAATACTAAAAAAATTGGCCAATCGTGTCATCCACGAGAGTCTAAATTTTGGGGCGTTACACTCCGGTGATGGCGGAACAGTTTCCGACTCTGGCTCCATCTTAGGAGCCGACTTGCTCGAGTCTTGTGCACGAGAACAAGACTAAGCGATCAGGTGAAGTTAGGGGCTCTCTAAGAATGCGTAATTGAATGTGTACAGTTAGATTTGTGTATTAGAGTGATCCGCATAGTCTATTGAATTTGGATTTGCGAAAACGAGGTTCCCTAGGCACTTTCTAGATGTTTCGGGTCTGAATATGGATACATGCACCTATGCTTGCCTAATAAATCAGGAATGTTTCTAGTGTCGCCCGAGTAACTACAATACCCAAGTCGGCAAAAATCTAGGGCGTTACAAACTACCCCCCCTAAAAATCAATTTTGTCCCCGAAAATGTCTAAGGATTCCACTAGGTTAGTATGTAATAACCTCCTCAGTGAATAAGCTGTGGGGCCTGATGTGGTGATTCAACTTGTACTCACCATTGGGTTTATCTTCAATAATCCGATCTACTCATACGACTTGGTGTAGTTTTTCGGAATCCTAACCGTTCCCTTTTGTATGGGTTTCCTTATTATTTTTCTAAAATTTACTCAGGCTCTACCTAGTGGTCCGAATGGGTGATCTGGAGGGAAAAACTTAAGGCCTCTAAGCTACTCATATGGTTTGGCTAGTGGCATACTCTACCCTATATTTAGTGATCAAATCCTATGTATAACCTTGATCAATTCTCTCTAAGCTACTCATATGTATTGGCTGGTGGCATACTCTACCCCATATTTAGTGATAAAATCCTATGTACAACCCTCATGAATTCCCTCTGACCAGGTATAGTTCATACTCACTTAACCGAACTAGACTCATAAAGTTCTACCCCCCTTAAGGCTCAATAACCTACATCTTCGTTACTAATGCTATGATAACGTGATCTCAATAACGCGTAGTTCCCAAATCTGCTACATCGCTACTAAGTGAGCTCATGGGGATCATCCTTCGATGAGTCTACGCTCTAAGGACAACTTAGGTCCTACTTAGTTTCCTATGTCTTGATCTTGGGGCTATGGGTCTATGAAGCCACACACGCTTCCGCTGCGCCACTTTGATCGGATGGCTATGTTTCTATGCATGTAAAGGCGTATATTAACTACATTAGCCTAGTTTATTGCGATCTACCCACCTTAAAAATTATATAGCCCTTGAGCTTCGAGAATATCGATGTTCGGGTGTATCTCTGATCACTGAATTATGCCTATTTACCCCCAAATTCTACACAAGTTTTACATGGATTTTATTGTCCTTTCAACTTATTGAAGTATATGTCCACGTTTGCAGGTAATTGAGAATGGACCAAAGAAATCAAACTAATTAGGATCATTTAGAATGTCGAAGAGAAGAAGCCGTAGTAAGTTAAGATGATAAGGGATTGAGTAGCCAAAACTTTGGATGTCCAAAGCTCGAAGTGCAAAAGCATGTCAAGGATCGATCGATTGACTGCTAAGGTCGATGGATCGACATACTCTGGAATTTAACGGTTTCCTATTGGAACTCAGTAGACCATTTTTTTTTTTTTTTGGTCATTTGGACAGGTTGACAGTTCTGGTCGACCAGTAGACTCAATGAGTAAAATTCAAAAGTTTCCTGCTGGACAATTGCTCTTAAGATTCGACTGGTAGTAGCTAAATTTCAACTGGTCGATGGGCGAAGTCAGGTATGCGATTCCTTACGCAAACTTAAGGTAGTGCTCAACACTATATATTAAAGAGGTGACTTTTGAGTGTCTAAGGCATCCTAAGACATGAAGAAAGAGAAGATCAAAGGCGGAGAGAGGCTTCAGGCTGCTGCTGACTCAGGGCAGTCGTTGTCCAACCACATCGAATGTAAGGGTTCCTGACTGGACACTAAGATAAACACACCAAAGATACCTATGACGGGTGACGGCAGAATAGTTTCTGACTCTGGCTGCATCTTAGGAGTTGACTCACACGAGTCTTGTTCTCAAGGAGATCTGAATTTTTGGAAGTCATGGCCTTCTGTCAAGAGGAAGGACTTTTACCATGGTCCGGACTTAACACCCTTTTGAAACAAACCTAGCCTTATAGTATAGGAGGATGCATACATTATAAGTACACAAAGAAATTTAAACCAAACAAACTAATGGATATACTATCTCTTCGAACCTCATGCTTAGTTCGAGTGTCGAAATGGATGTGAATTGTAACTTCCACCCTCTAATTACTTAATGCCAACCTAGGACTTCTAGGTTATGGGCTTATCAGAAAAAATTTATCAGGCCTAAACTCCTATGTATGCTAGATTAGGGCTTCGTCTTGTGGACATTTAGGTTGGTGACCCTCTCTCCAAAATCCTAAATGCAATTTTTCCCTTTTTAGGCTCCTAGCGATACGATAGCTCTCCTCCTATGGAGAACTTCGGCAACCAAACTCTTTTCTACACGTTGCCTCGCTATGGTCGTAGAAGTAGGCATGGATTTTCTTGGACGAGTTTCAGAAAGAATGAGAGGAAAGAGCGAAAGAGGAGAACTAGGGTCTGACACTCGTGGCCGATAAAGGAGAGTACAAGCCTAAGATACACACTTGCTAGTTCCCCCACTTTAGGGGCTTAGGTTACTTAGTTGCCATTTATTCGAGCAGTACGACTAAGTTTCAAGGTCACCAAGCGACATGTAATGTTCTACTAGTTTAGGTACATCTTCCGGACCTGCTCAGATATCCTTAGCACATACAAGGGGTTTAAAGTGTTTCGATGTGGGTTTCCTTACCTAGGGTGATGTATTAGGTTCTTCATGATCGGACTAATACGGAGAAACAGTTATGATAGGTCTGAACCCAATACGTCGATGCTATGCTTGACCAGGGCAGAGCGCTCATTGTATCACGTCCTAGTCCTGGTGGATTCCGGTCTTCTGCTCAGTCAAAGCAGTGAGTCCAATAGTAATCGCCCAGGATTTGGAATCGGATCAAACCGCAAATACCTCGCTTAAGTATGGTTCTGTAAGTCCGTTGTTCGATCATTTTAGGCCTTTAGAAAAATATCATGGATCATTGGGAGGTTCAAGTTTCAAATGTTTGAGAATGTTCTCTAGATCAAATTTGAGGAGCGCTCTTGTTTAATTTATGTTTCAACTTGAGAGGTGATGGATTTCCCATGACATTGAAGTCTATATAGCTAGGTTCAAACAATTGACCTAGAAAAAATTCACAGGGGCATAAGATTCCGTCTCTCCTCTATCTTCCTGAATTTTAAGGTATTTTAACTAAGTTTGAATCTCTATCCATAACTTATCCTGATCATAGGGGAGGTTCGTCTAAATTCAACCATCAAATTTCCATCAACCTAACTTACGTCACTTGGGGTTTGTATAGGCCCCACTTCTCAAGGCTTTGTGGTGTACTCTCTATCATATTCGTTTAATCGTATTGACGTCGATGCTCTCGGCTAGCGAAGGGTTGGTGGTGCTAGTATTAATCATAGTGTTGGTATTTGGGAAAGAATAGTCATTAGAAAGATATAGGATTGACGCAGGGAAAGGCATGTGAAAGAAAGGGGTGGACATTGTCTCCCTATCGTGACATGAAGGTTGAATTGACAGGGTGTGACCGCTTTTAAATCTATAAGAGGATATGAAACTCAAAATACATCACTACCTATCTGTAAGATGAGGTTGCAAGGTTTCAAATAATAAAACAAAATTATGAGTAAGAGTCCTAATGCTAACAGACCCGGAACCTTCCAAAGATAGTAGAACACCCCTCTCCCACTTCTCCTCTCTACCAAATCCCACTCTCCCCCTCCTAGCAAAGGTTTTGAGCAAATGAGGGAGAGGAGTGCTGGGATTCTCTTTTTTTATACAGGGGAAATTAGTGGAAACAACCCTGGTTGCTGGACTTTCACAAAAATGGTCCTCTGAGGGGCTGTTTCAGCTGTGTGGGGCCCGCCTGGCCCATCTAGGCTGATCTAATCCATTAAATAGCTCTCCCAAGGCGAGATCTACCTACGGTCACGATTTCACGTCATTCAGACGCGGGGTTTATCTGATGTAAGGCGACGATCGTTCAACGGTAACCGATCATCGATCGGGGCCTCGACTTTGTCGACAGGGTTAATGTTAGACCTAGGCTCCAAGTTTCATCAACATGCAAGGATCCTAATGGCCCACCTAAGAAAATGTGTATTTAGTAATGATTACCCAAGTTAGTCTTGGTGTAAGTGTACTTGCGCTTTCTAGTGCCCATGCTGGGCCCCCTAATTCCGTGATTCAGGCAGTAGCTCTACTATGGCACCCGCCCTAGGTTGTCAAACTCGGCGAGAGGGTCATCTTAACTTTCGGGTACGGTGGTCAACCAACGGGCGGTCTAAAGCTTGTTTGTCGATTTTAGCTATTTCTAAGATATGTGGGGTCCGATCTACCTATGTTTGAAGTTTGGCCACTAGAAAGTTAGAGGAATTGGTATTCTAGCCAGATCCATTCTCACCCCTTGATCCTACGCCAAACGGAACATTGGTCTAATTCAGGTTGTGAGAGTGATCTGACTGGTTAGTTGTGTGATTATTAGCTAGATGTTCATTACGTTACGGTTAGATAGATTTATTGACATGTGGGGTCCGCTAGATCTTGGCCCTAGATTCATAGACCACATGATTAGGTCCAAAGTTTCAATGATCAAGCGCACTCATTAGCTTTCTAAAGGCGTCTAATCGAGTTTGTACAGTTCTTCAATGTTCCTAACTAGTTAATGGTTGGTTTCCTGGATCTTGGCCTTCGACTCATGGATCTCGAGCTTGGGAACAAGACTAAGCGATCAGGTGAAGTTAGGGGCTCTATAAGAAGTGGTGAAGTTAGGGGCTATTTAATAGTGAGTGCAAGTTGGAGAATTTAAAGGGGCAAGGGAAGGCCCTAAAGCAAAGTGGTGGAGGTAGTAGAAAATGAATTAAATGGTCCATAATTAAAATGAGAATATGGTCCATTACGGAGTGGAGTAGAATAACAGGATCCTTATAGCTGACCCCAATCAGTTGGGACAATGCTTTGGTGATAGGGATGAGGATGGGGATGTGTGTATGTACATTGTCATCATCATAAGCATATCCCAACTTTTCTAAGCTTTACAGTTTTGTTCTGTCATTCTAATCTATCGTAAACTATATCCTCAGTTAAGCCATATACGTGCTTAAATCTTTTGTTACTATCCCCACCCATGTCCATTTATGCCTTTTATTTGCTTTTTTATAGCCTTCAACTTCAACCAACTAACACTTTCAAAGCTAAAATCTTTTGTTATTATCTCACTCATGTTCCTTTAAGCCTTTATTTGCCCTTTTGCTCTTTATTTTCTTGATGAGGATGGGGATGTATGTATGTACATTGTCATCATCATAAGCATTATCCCAACTTTTCTAAGCCTTACAGTTCTGTTCCATCATTATAATCTATCGTAAACTATATCCTCAGTTAGCCTTCAACTTCAACCTAACTTCCCGCACCTAAGTATAAAGAAATTTCACAAAACCCTAGAGTTACACATCTCTACTACATTCACCTAGCTCTAAATTTACACAAAATATCCTTCTCAATTGCTTAAATTACCTATACTCAATTTGGTGGACTCGACAAAACCACAAGATAATTTTGTGTTGTCCTACCACTCTCAATTGTTCTTTGTGATGTGGTCCATTTGTGTTTTTATTTCGATTAATTGTTAGTTTTATGGGTCGTAAAAAAACTATCACCATCTGAGCGTGGAGGTAATAAGAAATTACTTGAGCGCCTATAATTTAACTAAAGATATGGTCCTTGGCGGAGTGGCGTGACATAACAAGATTCGTGTAGCTGACCCAATCTGCTGGGACAAAAAGCTTTGATGATGAGGATGAATGAGGATGATGTATATATGTATATCATCATCGTCATCTAAGCATTATGCCAACCAATCTAAGTTTTACAAATCTATTCTGTCATTCTAATCTATCCAGGTTATATCCTCAACTAAATTACTAGTGCTTAAATCTTTTGTTAGTACCTCCACCCTTTTTTAGCCTTTAACTTGAACCTAACTTCTTGCACCTAAGTATAAGGAAATTTCACAAAACTCTAGGGTTACAGATCTCTACTACATTTACCATATTTTTATAGGTCTTAAAAAAACTATTACCATCTGAGCGTGGAGGTAATAAGAAATTACTTCGGTGCCTATATTTTAATTGAAGATATGGTCCTTGGCAGAGTGGCATGACATAACAAGATTCGTGTAGCTGACCCAATCAATTAGGACAAAATGCTTTGATGATGATACTGATGATGAGGATGATGTATATATGTATATATGTATATTGTTATCATCATCTAAGCAGTGTCTCAACTAATCTAAGTTTTACAAATTTGTTCTGTCATTCTATTCTATCCAGGTTATATCTCAGTTAACCTATTAGTGCTTAAATCTTTTATTAGTACCTCCACCATTTTCTAGCCTTCAACTTGAACCTGACTTCTCGCACCTAAGTACAAGGAAATTTCACAAAACTCTAGAGTTACATATCTTTACTACATTCACCATAGTTTTATAGGTCTTAAAAAAACTATTACTATCTGTGCGTGGAGGTAATAGGAAATTACTTGAGCGCCTATAGTTTAACTGAAGATATGATCCTTGGCGGAGTGGCATGACATAACAAGATTCGTGTAGCTGACCCAATCAGTTAGGACAAAATGCTTTGATGATGATGATGATGATGATGAGGATGATGTATATATGTATATCATCATCGTCATCTAAGCATTGTCCCAACTAATCTAAGCTTTACAAATCTGTTCAGTAATTTTAATTTATCCAGGTTATATCGTCAGCTAAACTATTAGTGCTTAAATCTTTTGTTAGTACCTCAACCCTTTTTTAGCCTTCAACTTAAACATGACTTCTCGCGCCTAAGTATAAGGAAATTTCACAAAACTTTAGAGTTACACATCTCTACTACATTCACCTAACTCTAAACTTACACGAAATATCCTTCCCAATCGCTTAAATTAACTATATTCAATTTGATTTCGTGGACTCGACAAAACCACCATGATAGTTTTTTGTTGTGCTACCCCTCTCAATTGTTCTTTGTGGTGTGGTCCATTTGTGTTTTCAATTGGATTAATTGTTAGTTTTATAGGTCTTAAAAAAATTATCACCATTTGATTGTGAAGGTAATAAGAAATTACTTGAGCGCCTATAGTTTAATTGAAGATATGGTCCTTGGCGAAGTGGCGTGACATAACAAGATTCGTGTAGTTGACCTAAATCAGCTAGGACAAAAGGCTTTGATGATGAGGATGAATGAGGATGATGTAGATATGTATATCATCATCGCCATTGAAGCATTGTCCCAACTAATCTAAGTTTTACAAATATGTTCTGTCATTCTAATCTATCCAAGTTATATCATCAGCTAAACTATTAGTGCTTAAATATTTTGTTGGTACTTCCACCCATTTTTATCATTCAACTTGAACCAGATTTCTCGCACCTAAGTATAAAGATATTTCACAAAACTCTAGATTTACACATCTCTACCACATTCACCATAGTTTTATTGGTCTTAAAAACACTATTACCATCTAAGCATGGAGGTAATAAGAAATTACTAGAGCGCTTATAGTTTAACTGAAGATATGGTCCTTGGCGGAGTGGCATGACATAACAAGATTCGTGTAGCTGACCCAATCAATTGGGACAAAATGCTTTGATGATGAAGATGAGGATGAGGATGATTTATATATGTCTATCATCATCGTCATCCAAGCATTATTCCCAACTAATCTAAGCTTTGCAAATCTATTCTATCATTTTAATCTATCCTGGTTATATCCTCAGTTAAACTATTAATGCTTAAATCTTTTGGTAGTACCTCCACCCTTTGTTAGCCTTTAACTTGAAACTGACTTCTCGCTCTAAGTATAAGAAAATTTTGCAAAACACTAGAGTTACACATCTCTAGTACATTCATCATAGTTTTATGGGTCTTAAAAACACTGTTACCATTTGAGCGTAGAGGTAATAAGAAATTACTTGAGCGCCTATAGTCTAATTGAAGATATGGTCCATGGCGGAGTGGCATGACATAACAAGATTCGTGTAGCTGACCCAATCAATTGGGAGAAAAGGCTTTGATGACGATGATGATGAGGATGAGGATCATGTATATATGTATATCATCATCGTCATCTAAGCATTGTCCCAACTAATCTAAGCTTTACAAATCTGTTCTGTCATTTTAATCTATTCGGGTTATATCTTCAGCTAAACTATTAGTGCTTAAATATTTTGTTAGTACCTCTACCCTTTTTTAGCCTACAATTTGAACCTGACTTCTAGCACCTAAGTATAAAGAAATTTCACAAAACTCTAGATTTAGACATCTCTACTACATTCACCATAGTTTTATAGGTCTTAAAAACACTATTACTATCTGAGCGTGGAGGTAATAAGATTACTTGAACGCTTATAGTTTAACTGAAGATATGTTCCTTAGCGGAGTGGCATGACATAACAAGATTCGTGTAGCTGACCCAATCAGTTGGGACGAAATGCTTTGATGATGATGATGAGGATGAAGATGATTTATATATGTCTATCATCATTGTCATCTAAGAGTTGTCCCAACTAATCTAAGCTTTACAAATCTGTTCGGTCATATTAATCTATCAAGGGTATATCCTCAGCTACACTATTAGTGCTTAAATCTTTTGTTAGTACCTCCACCATTTTTTAGAATTTAACTTGAACCTAACTTCTCGCTCTTATGTATAAGGAAATTTCACAAAACACTAGAGTTATACATCTCTACTACATTCATTATAGTTTTGTGGGTCATAAAAACACTATTACCATCTGAGCGTGGAGGTACTAAGAAATTACTTGAGCGCTTATAGTTTAACTGAAGATATGGTCCTTGGCGAAGTAGCATGGCATAACAAGATTCGTCTAGCTGACCCAATCAGTTGGGACAAAATGCTTTGATGAGTATATATGTATATCATCATCGTCATCTAAGCATTGTCCTAGCTAATCTAAGCTTTACAAATCTGTTATGTCATTTTAATCTATTCAAGTTATATCTTCAGCTAAACTATTAGTGCTTAAATATTTTGTTAGTACCTCCACCCTTTTTAGCCTACAACTTGAACCTGACTTCTCGCACCTAACTATAAAGAAATTTCACAAAAAAATCGCACTTAACCAAAACGTTTCCTATCTATTAAGGAAGAACCGCACTTATAGCCCAGATCTTAGGCAACCGCCTAACCGATGTGGGACTAAAGCACCGGCCCCACCGATCCACATAGGGATCCGGATGAAAAGTCCGGATGCCACGAAGCACCCAGGTACCCCACCAATAGGCTAGAGCTGCCCTCTACTCTGATACCATATGTGACAGCCCTCCCAATAGCACATGAAATTGCCCGCTTTGTTGAAGCTCACCGGTTTGTTTTCAGGGTTCGCCCCCAAAACGCATCTTATCTATTAAGGAGGAACCGCACTAATAGCATAGATCTTGGGCAACACCCTAACCGATGTGGGAATAAAGCATTGGCCCGACCGACCGGCCCGACCGATCCACATAGGAACCTGGATGACAAGCTCGGATGACGAGCTGGGTCAGTCAGGCCGACCCAACCCAGCTAGTCGGCCCGACTAACCAACTGGGTGCTTCGTGTCATCCGGGCTTGTCATCTAGGTTCCTATGTAGATCGGTCGGGCTGGTTGGTCGGGCCAATGCGTTAGTCCCACATCGGTTAGGGAGTTGCCTAAGATCTAGGCTATTAGTGCGGTTCCTCCTTAATAGATACGACGCCTTTTGGGGGCGAACCCCAAAAACAAACCGGTGAGCTTCGGGAAAGAGGACAATTTCATGTGCTATTGGAAGGGCTATCACAGATGGTATTAAAGTAGAGGGCGGCTCTAGCCTGCTCATCAGGTACCTAGTGCTTCGTGTCATCCGGGTCCCTATGTGGATCGGTGGGGCCGGCCGGTCGGTCGGACGGTGCTTTAGTCCCACATCGGTTAACCGGTTACCTAAGATCTGAGCTATAAGTGTGGTTCTTCTTTAATAGATAAGAAACATTTTGGTGGGCAAACCCAGAAACAAACCCGTGAGCTTTAGCAAAGCGAACAATTTCCTGTGTTATTAGGAGGGCTGTCAAATATGGTATCAGAGCCGAGAGCAGCTCTAGCCTGCTGGTGGGGTGGCTGGGTGCTTCGTGTCATCCGGGCTTGTCATCTGGGTCCATATGTAAATCAGTCAGCCCGATGATTTATTACCACATCAGTTAAGCGGTTGCCTAAAGATCTGTGCTATATGTGCGGTTAATCCTTAAAAGATAAGAAGCGTTTTTTGGGCGAACCCTGAAAACAAACTCATGAGCTTCTGCAAAGCGGACAATTTCCTTTGCTATTAGGAGGGCTGTCACAGATTGCTAGGTGCTTCGTGTCATCTGGGCTTGTCATTCATGTCCCTAAGTGGATCGATCGGGGCTTGTCGGTTGAGCCGGTGCTTTAGTCCTACATCGGTTAGGCGGTTACCTAAGATTTGAGCTAGAAATGCGGTTTCTCTTTAATAGATAGGACGCGTTTTGGGGGTAAATCCTAAAAATAAACCCGTGAGCTTCGGCAAAGCGGACAATTTCTTGTGATATTGGGAGGGCTGTTATAAATAGTATCAGAGCCGAGGGCGGCTCTAGCTTACTGGTGGGATGGTCGGGTGCTTCGTGTTATCCGGGCTTGTCATCTCGGTAGGGCTACACATATGCCGAGTTAACCCGCCCGATCCGACCCGGCAGAAACCCGATTCGTCCCGACCCGATAGAGTAAATGGTCCGGTCCCGGTTGAATGCAACTGGACCGTTTTAAATTTAGGTACTGTTTAGGGTACACGCCAAACCCGACCGACCCGACCCGTGTATACACGACCCGAACCGCCCCGGAAATTGAAACTTTGGATGGTAACTTCAAAGTAGAAAGCTGACTTCATCCTAATTTTTAAGTACATATTGGATTAACTTTATCTCATGTGAAAAACCTCTTAACGTGTCTAAAATTTAGACCGTTCATCAGTCACACTGTGATGTTTTTGAGAAATCCACCCCGTGCATCTATTTTGTGAGCTCATTTTAGATCACGAGACAAAAAATGAGCTAGATCCAAGGCCCTAGTGGTAAGAAAACGTGAGGATTGAACATCCACAATTGAAATATTTGTGAGAATAAGCAGAACTTAGTCCTAACCCGACCCAACCCGATTCAATATATAAGGTCGGGTAGGGTTAAGGTTGACCCTTTTGTAGGGTTAACCCGAACCGAAACCCGAACCTTTAAAATATGTTTAGCTTCAGTCCAGGATTGGGCCCAACCCGACCCTAACCCAACCCGTGTGCAGGCCTACATCAGGGTCCCTAGGTGGATCGGGTCAGGCTTGTCAGTCGGGCTAGGTGCTTTAGTCCCACATCAGTTAGGCGGCCTAAAGATCTGGGCTATAAGTGTGGTTCCTCCTTAATAGATAGGACGCGTTTTGAGGGCGAACCCCGGAAAAAAACCTGTGAGCTTCGGCAAAGCGGACAATTTCATGTGCTTAGGAGGGCTATCACACTCACTCTCCTAAATCATAGCTCCTCGAGTCATTTCTTAATACCTTCAACTTGAACATAGTCCATCTTGTCGGTGTTGATGTGTACATATACACTCATAAGGTACTAATGTTTTATTCAGGTGCAACGAAAATAAAGAATTACGCTTTGAACGAATTAGTTATCCAAGTCATTTCTTAATACTGCACCCATAGCCCTTTACCTTCCCTAATAAAAGCCTTATACTCAAACTAACGTAATCCCTCTTGTCGATGTTGATCTGTATATATATATATATGCTCATAAGGTATTTGTGTTTTTTACGACCCATGAAGCAACTAATCAATCCAAATGAAAACTAAAGTGATGCGCACCACAAAAAATAATTGAGAGAGATGGCCCATACGAAAAACATCTCGGACATTTTTTTCCGGTCCACCATATTGAATGTTCCAAGCCACTTACTAGATAGCCCTGACTATGATGAAATGATTGAGAAGGATGTCGCTTATGGAGATTTATAGCTAGGTGAATGAAGACGACAGTTGGACAGTTAAGAAACAATAAATTCATAAGAAGAGTGCAGTGACAGGAGGATTTTAACCAGGACGTAGTGGGAGAGAATTAAGAACCAACACATTTAAGAAAAGTCAGGAACAACAACAAAGGGTAGTAAGTCGAGGGAAAGTCGACTTTGATGGTTTGCCCACATGCTACGAAGATAAGGAATTATGCTTTGAAAGAATTAGTGGATCAAATTGAAGGCTATAGAAGGGCAAGCCTAAAGGGGCCAAAGGGATTCAGATAAAGGTAATAACAAAATATTTAAGCACCCACGTTTTAATAAAGGATAGTCTACGATAGATTGGGAACGCACAACACAATTGTAAAGCATAAAATAATTGGAACAACGCTTGTATAGTGATGTTGATTATATACATATATCATCATCCCCATCCTCCTCATCATCATCATCATCGTTGTCCCACCAGATTGGGGTTAAGTACACAATTCTTATCAAAGCCACTCCACTCTTTCACGGACCATATAGGTCAGTTAAATTATAGGCCCTTACGTCATTATCTAGTACCTACACCACTGTACTTTTGGGCCTTCCCTTGCGCTTTCAGAGCTTTCAACTTGCACTAATTTCACTCTCCCAAGTCATAACTTTTCTAGTGATTTCTTAATGCATCCACCCATAGCCTTTCACCTTCCCTGATAAAAGCCTTCAACTCAAACCTAGTCCCTCTTGCAGTTGTTGATGTGTATATCTACGCTCATAAGGTACTAGTGTGTTTTACGACCAATGAAGCTAGTCACCAATCCAAATGGAAACTAAAGTGGGGCACGCCATAGAGGTCTTCTCTCTTCCACTATATTAAATGTTCCAAGCCACTCACAAGATAAGCCTAGCCAAGATGAAACGATAGAGAATGATGTTGTTTATAGAGTTTTAGAGCTACGTGAATGAAGTTGAGATACAAGCCTTTGGAGTTTTGTGAAATTGCCCTATACCATTGGAACTAATGAGCATAATGGTCGGCCATGATACATTCGAAAGAATGTTGGACGGTTAAGAAACAACAAAATTAAT
>PVNU02001803.1:0-48579 GCA_003013855.2 Liriodendron chinense | reverse complement strand
GACCTGTTTTTACGATCATTTTGCTCATCTCTCACGAGGATACGAGATAGTGTTAAGCCATCTTTGTACCGCTTCATGCACTGGCATCAGCAAAGTCGTCAACGGAATTCTCCAGTATCTGGGGACAATTGGTGCGCTGACATAGACGGACTGACCGTTGAGGATGTAAGTATCTCATTTTCTTTATCCATCGTGCTGCTCTGGGGCTAATTGTGATGAACTCATTTGTTGCAATTTGCTCGAATGCCGTACGCCAACTTTCCTCTTTACTACACCCCTCAGCGTGTGATGATCATGCTTTCTGACGCTGAATCATTTCAGTGGTATTTGGGTGAGAGGCTGCTTTGATTGATCAATGGTGTAGCTCGGGTTCTTAGTTCCGCACCTCCTCTGGCTGCTCAGATCCCAGCTGATGAGATGGCCGATGCTCTTGTGGGCCAGCTTGGATTTCGCTTCACGATCCCGGATCGTGACTACGACGAGTGGTACTTGTTGTACGGACAGGGGCCTCTACTTTCTTTACTTTATGTTCCAGGGGGTCGTCACAGATATGCTGGCGGATCAGTGATAGCTCCTTTGATGGACCTTCATCGTTGGGAGCGAGATGAGAGGAGGGATGATGATGACTATGTTGGTGATCTGTAGTTTGCTTCTGTGAGGATGCTTTGTATGGCCTTCTTGCCTTGTAAAACCCTTTTTGCCTTTATCTTTCTGTGGTATCAAGATCTTCTGAATGAATATATAACCCTTGATTTGCCTCAAAACCTCTTGATGATGCTTGGATGCTTTGACTTCTGACTCATTTTTTAATGACTTGTGGAAGATGAGACTTCTTAACTGCATGGATGATGATTCGAACAGTATAGATCGCTTGATTTGGCCCTGTGGGCCCTTTTCAGGCTTCAGTTTTTCTTTAGAGCACTTATCCTTGATGTTTCATGAGGCTAAGAAGGCTTTCCATGGCGTGGATGATGACTTGAACGGCTCAGATTGCTCTTTTTAGCCATGTGGGCCCACTTGATGATCAGATCTTAGATTCTGGCCCTACTTTTTTTATGATCAAGCCTTCGATCTTGCAATTTTATGACTCATGCGAGCTCTTTCATGGTTTAGATCATGATGATCTAGCCTTCAAGTTGCTCAGATTGCTTGTGGGCCCCTCTTGATCAATTTTCCTTCCTTTGACTTGATCAGACCCATATTGGCCGTAGTACTTCATGATTGGCTAGGTGGGGTATCTTTTAGACGATTCAGATCAGCTTTACATGAAATCTGGAGCTGATCGGGGCTTTGGGAGGCCCTTAGGGTGCCATCTTCTGACATGTACTGGCAGTCCCACCTACCAAAAGACGGATAGACCAATCCCGCGAAGAGAGAGAAGACCCGTCCGTACGGGCGGCTCACAGGGGGCCGCCCAACCCTCACCTCTTGTTCGGTCTGGGCTGTCTCGTGTTCGGACATTCTCAACAGTTCACTGTCCCTATCTCCCTGATTCGGTGCACGCGAGGTTTCGATCCAACCATGAATCTTTCTTTTGTCTTCACTTTTCTTCTCCTTTTGTTTTCTTCTCACTTTGTCCTTTCCCAAGCAATGGGTGGTGGAGATATAAGGGCTGTGGGGGCTGTCCATGGTGGATCCCCCACTTCAGATTTTCAAGTGAGCTTTGATGAAGGGGAGATGCCTTTAATGGATGGGGTAGATGAAGCTTGAAGAGGGAGCATTGATGGGGACTTAAGCTTGGTGGTTAATGGAGCTTTTAATGACTCCATTAATGGTAGGATGGCTGAAATTTCAGATTTGAATAGGTCATTGGATGATAGAATTTTAGATGGTATGAATGAGATGGGGGGATGGGACATAGGTAAGGCTATGCATCCTTGAAGTGTGGGCCGCATGGATGATGTGATCGATGGTGATGATGTGGCTACGATGGACATAGATGGGCTGATCTCATGTTTGAATGGTATGGATGGTTCAAATGATACCTTTGACGGCTTGGATGCTCTTGATGATGGCCGAAATGTGCGACACACTTGCTTGGGTGGACTTGATGTGATCATTGATGATGCCCCCCTCATGATAGACGGTGTGGATGTCCTGATGATCCCTTTGATTAGACAGGATGATGGTTGGATCCATGACTTCATGCTAGAGAGGACTGCAGGTCCATATCTGATCGTAGGTTCTTCGATCGGGGTTGCCTGGGCCTTCGTTGACGGTTCAGATGCATTTTTCAGTGGTCAGATTGATCAGGATGCCGCGATGTGTGGTGTGATCTTTGCTGATAGCCTTTTCGATGGAGAGTGCCATCCTTCTTCTGATCGCCGACCCTTTACATATTCGGTTCACGAGGCGAGCGAGTCTTCTCATGCGACTGAGGTCGTGACTGTTTCAGACAGCGATGCGACTATATCAGACATAACCGCTACTAGGGATAGGTTAGGGGCTACTGAGTCTGTAGAGGTTCCAGCTTTTCCTTCTCCTTCACCCATTGATCTTCCGATCCTTAATGAGCTGTCATCGATCCCTAGGCCTTTTATTCTGGAGGGGATTCCTTTGAGGACTTTCCAGTTGCTTCCTTGTCCTTCTTGCTCGCCACGGTTACTTGCTTGGCTTGATAGATTGCTAGCTTATGAGATTCGAGACTTGGAGTCCTATGGCTTCGGCGGTCTGATCCATATGGCTAGAGTTGACACTGACTGGAGGATGCTTGAGGCTGCGCTGATTGACTGGGTCCCCTCGTTGAACTTGTTCGCATTCAATGACATGGAGATGGAACCTTCTTTGGAGGAGCTTGCACGTTTGACCGGTCTTCCTTGGGATTATACTCAGTATTTTTCGCCGAAGACTTTGCTGAAGACTATCACGCCACAGAATTGGTTCGGGATCCCCTATCTTGTTCAGCCTGCAGCTGCCGGCCAGGATGCTGTGGTGTTCTCCTTGGACTTGCTGTATGATCTTTTCTCGGGTCCTCGGAGTGTAGCAGGGTCTTTACTTTCTCGGAATGCACTGATGTTCTGCTTGATAGTTGAGGTGCTATTCTCGGGATGGTGCAGGTCTTAGACTCCTTTGCTTTTCAAGGTGATAAACCGAATTGTCCGTCGTCAAGGGATCATTTCTCTCGTCCTGGCTGAGTTGTTTAATAGGCTGACTGACTTTGCCCTAGGCCGTACCCATGTCTTTCGCGGCTGTTGTGCATTTCTCCAGGTATTTTTTCTGCACTTTCCTTTTTCTTTTCTTGCCTTTTGGGAATTGCTCTGCTCTAGCTGAACTTCTTTTCCTTCTTGTGATCAGGTCTGGCTATGGGAGCGTCTTTCGCTGACTGTTCCTGTATCATTTCCCGGCATTCATAGCTCTGACATCATGCGACACATCATGGAGTTTCTTCCGCATACAGCTAGGATGAGCGAGCCCCTGTATCGCAGGATATTTGCTAAGCTGCGTGACTGGAATGTTTGTTGGGAGTCATCTTGGCTTTCACTTCCTCCAGTGCTTTGCGATACGCACCGCCTTCCTCTGATGCTGGTAGGCTTTCGATCTTACTTTTCTTATCATCCTACCCGGTTCCTACAGCAGTTCGGGTATGAGCAGGATGTTCCTCTTTTTGCTTTTACGGGTATCGGGCGTCGAGCACTTTCGTCTAGATCATCTGATTTTAGGTCCCGAATTGATGGATCCTGGGCGAGTTACTTGACTGCTGATTTGCTTGGTTTTGAGCTGCGGACTTTTCTGATGGCGACCGCCTCATACCAGCACTGGGTTGCTGAGCAATCTCTGTACCGGAGCATTCCTTGTTGGCACTAGACTGCTGATGAGGATGAGCAGGATATTCTTGGGGATGTTGGCTCTTCATCTGGTTCGTATGAGCCCTTTGAGGAGCGCCCATTTATTGATCCTGGTTTCCTCTTGGCCACTCATGGCCACTTGCTATCTGAGATCTCTGCACTTCGGTATCATTGTGAGATGATGTCGAGGAGATTGGTTGCCAATCAGAGGTTGTCTGAGGAGGAGACAGCGATCCGTATCCTTGAGCGTGATGAGGTGTATTACCTGTGTATGGAGGTGAGCAGGTTGAGAGCTAGGCTATTTTATTATGAGTCAGAGGACTTACCTGATGTAACCGAGGAGGAGGGTAGAGATTGATTATGTCGCCTGTCTGTTCATTCCTTTTTGCATAATACATGACTGATGATGATGCATTTTTTGCATTTTTTGAAAAAGATGAATGATATGTGTAAAAGAAATGTGATACATTTAATGAAAAGAGAAAACTTTTTGAGAACTTATTGTGCCATGAGTTATCTTGGGAGCGTTTCTGGATTTTGTGCCGGGACATAGGAATAGAACTGAGGCTCGGCCAATGCTTTGACCGATGCTTGAGATTGACTTGTGAGATCCCTTTGGTTCCTTAGAGGTGTAGGCAATGAAAACTGTTACTTCCTAAGATTGTCAGAGTTTGTAGAGCTCTTTATTCCCGATTGTACTTCTTATTGTTCTTGAACTGTAACTGCTTGAACTGATTCGGACCGTCTGAATTCTTAGTACCTTCACTTTTAATTTTTCTTTTTCTATTTGAGCCATTTTTGCCTGCAGCGCTCTTTCGAGTTTTCACCATAGCCGGCCTTTTCCCGTCATTTTTTCCCGTAGCACCCTTTCGGATTTTCACCACGTCCCGGGTATTTGATCTTGCCTGCCCCTTGGCAGCAATGCTGTTTTTACCCTCAGTGCCTTTTCGGGTTTTCACCAAGTCCGCTGTATGCCCACTGTTTTTATTCGAAGCGCCCTTTCGGGTTTTCACTCCGCCTTCTTTGTTTAGGTACATATTTTCTTTTCTTTTTTTTTCCTGGATTTTTGGATAACTACAGCGGCTAGAGGTCGGGAATCCGTCGTTGCCGGCCAATGACAGTCTTTCAGCCTTATCCTAAGTTACGATGGTAGAGCTGTCGGTCTTAGACCCTTCTGAGATGGATGGGTGGGTGATTGTGTTTCCTTTTGGGTTGATTTTTCTCGAGTGCCCTGTTTTGGCTTCTCATTTCTTTTATTTTCTTCTTTTCTTCTCTCTCTCTTTTTTCTTTTAAATCCCCTTATTTGAAACACTTATTGGTGGACGAAAATGATTTCTCAGAGGCTTTAACTTCGACCTCTTGACTTCACCTCTATTAATGTAACTCTTGATAAGATCAGAATAACTTACCCGTGAAAGATCTTCACTTTGTCGGCGTTGATTGGCTTAGGAAGATCCACCCCTCTCATGCTGGTGAGTCTGAGGGCGCCCCCGGGAAGTACTTCTCTGATGATCAGCGGTCCGTCCCATGAGGGTTTGAACTTTCCCCTGGGATCCAGAAGGTGCGACGGTAGAATTTTCTTCATGACCATGTCGCCCACTTTGAAACTTCTTTTTCAGACTCTCTTGTTGTAAGCCCGAGCGATCCTTTTCTGATAGCACTGGGAATGACTTAGCGCAAGCATGCGCTTCTCATCTGCTAGCTGTAACTGATCGAATCTGACCCGTTGCCATTCTCCTTCTTCAATTCCGCTTTCTAGTAACACCTGTAGTGATGATATTTCCACCTCGACTGGTAGAACTGCTTCCTTTCCATACGTAATCTCGAAAGGAGTAACACCGGTAGCAGACCGTACAGACGTTCGATGAGCCCAAAGTGCATATGGGAGCATATCTGACCAATCTCGATAAGTCACGACCATCTTCTCGAGTATCCTGACGATTGTCTTGTTTGCAGCTTCTACCCCATCATTCATCTGAGGATGATAGGGGCTTGATCGATGACGCTGAATCTTGAATTTGCTGAGGAAGTCATCCATCTTCTTGTTGACGAACGGGGTCCCATTATTTGTGATGATGGCATTAGGGATTCCATATCGGCATATGATGTTGTTCTTCATGAATTTGATCACCTGGGATGCTGCAATAGTGGTGTAGGATGCTGCTTCTACCCACTTGGTGAAGTAGTCAACTACCACAAGTATATGCTCATGACCGTTTGATGCTTTGGGACTAATCTTCCCAATGATGTCGAGTCCCCACATGGAGAAGGGCCAGGGAGTCGTCAGATTATACAATTCTGACGAGGGGGCATGAATTTGATTCGCATGCTCCTGACACTTGAAGCATTTTCTGACGTGCTGACAACAGTCTGTTTCCATGGTGAGCCAATAGTAGCTGAATCGTAGAATCTTCTTTTCCATCATGTGCCTGTTCATGTGTGGGCCACAGATTCCTTCGTGTACTTCTTTCATGATCTTTGCAGCTTTTGTTTCGTCGACGCATCGAAGGAGGACGTGATTATAGGATCGCTTGTAAAGAACTTCGCCACTGATGGTGAACTGGCCGGCCAAACGCTGGATGGTTCGGCGATCTGTTGCTATTGCTGACTTCGAATACTCCTGGGTTTTGAGATATTGCTTGATGTCCGCATACCAAGGTTTGTCAGGGATGGCTTCGGCTTCTTCTCTTTGCAGGCAGAAAGTAGGTTCATCTTGAGTTTCGACTGTGGGCTCCCATTCTGAAGCTCCTTTCGGGATCTCGAGCATTGATGCGTGTGTAGTTAGAGTATCTGCAAACTAATTCTTGGCTCTGGGCATGTATGAGAAGGTGATTTCTTTCAATTCTTCGACTAGATTTTCAAGATACACATGATATGGTATCAACTTCTCGTCCTCGGTTTTCCATTCGCCATTGGTCTGATTGATGATAAGCTGTGAGTCTCCAAACACTTGTAGCTTCTTGACGCCCAAGATTATGGCTTCCCTTAAGCCAGCGATGCATGCTCCATATTCTGCCATGTTGTTGGTGCACTCGAATGCTATCCGCCTTGAGATAGGAATAGGGACATCATCTGGAGAGTAGATGATTGCTCCGATACCACTTCCTTTACAATTTGCTGCGCCGTCGAAGAATAATGTCCATTCATCTTTCTTCTTCTTTTGTTTACGTTTAATAAGCAAGAGATCTTCATCAGGGAAGAAAGTCTTAAGCGGTTGATAATCTAGGAGAGAGTGAGCGGCAAGATGATCGGCCAGGGCTTGCCCCTTGATTGCCTTCAGAGTGACATAGGTGATGTCAAATTCAGACAGGAGTAGCTGCCATTTAGCTATCCTTCCAGTGAGTGTCGTTTTCTCGAACAGGTATTTGAGAGGATCCATGTGAGTGAGTAGGAGAATAGGGAACGCAATCATGTATTGACGGAGTCGCTGAGTTGCCTAGACTAGGGCGAGGCAAGTCTTCTCGATCGGGGAATACCTGGTCTCATAGTCGGTGAACTTTCGGCTCAAATAGTATATTGCTTGTTCCTTCTTCCCGGTCTCGTCTTGTTGGCCGAGAACACAACCAATGGCTTTTGCTGCTACCGAGACGTATAACAATAGTGGTCGTCCGGGAGTGGGCGGCACTGGGACTGGAGGATTCATGAGATATTTCTTGATGCGGTCGAAGGCAACTTGGCAATCATCATTCCATTATCTTGGAACGTTCTTCTGAAGGAGCTTGAATATGGGTTCACAGATAGGCGTGAGTTGTGCGATGAAGCGACTGATGTATTGAATTATGTCAAGGAAGCCACGAATTTCTTTCTCTATTCTAGGAGGGGGCATCTCGATGATTGCTCTGATTTTGTTTTCGTCGACCTTGATGCCATCCTCGCTCACCATAAAGCCAAGGAGTTTACCTCCCATTGCACCGAAGACAGATTTCTGAGGGTTGAGGCGGAGCTTGTACTTTTCTAATATGTTGAATAACTTCTTCAGATCTTCAAAGTGTCCTTTGATCGTGCGAGATTTAACGATCATATCGTCCACATATACTCCAAGCTCTTTGTTCATCATGTCGTAGAATAATGCTGTCATTGCTCGCTATATGTTGCTCCTGCGTTCTTCAGACCGAACGACATTACCCTGTAACAGAAAGTTCCCCAGGGAGTGATAAATGATGTCTTCTCGCGATCTTCGACAGCCATCTTGATCTGATTGTAACCTGAGAACCCGTCAATGAATGAGAAGACCTTGTATCTAGCAGTGTTGTCGACCAGAGTATAGATATGTGGCAAAGGGAAGTCATCTTTAGGACTAGCTTTGTTGAGATCTTAGAAGTCGATGCACATTCGAACCTTGCCATCCTTCTTCGGTACTGGCACGATGTTGGCGAGCCATTCAGGGTAGTTGGAGTCTACCAAGAATCTCGCATTGTACTGCTTGATGACTTCATCTCGAACTTTTAGAGCCCATTCTGGCTTCATTCTCCGAAGTTTTTGCTTCACTGGTTTCATATCCGGCTTGGTTGACAGATGGTGTACAACGAGCTTTTCATCGAACCCCGGCATGTCTTGATATGAGAACGCAAAGTTGGACAATCTTGGAGCTAGGAACTCTATCATTCTCTGCTTCATCTTTGGTGGCAACGATTTTCCAATGCGTGCTTCCCTAGGGATCTCGGTGTCCCCAACTTTACTACCTCAAAATCATCGGCTACAACATTGGCTTTAGATTCGAACTTTCCAATGTAGTTCACCCGTTGATGCACGTTTGATGGCACAGCTCCAATCTTATGCAGCCAAGGTCGTCCGAGCAACATGTTGAAAGAGGCTGATATATCCAGGATTTGGAATGTGATGGTGGAGATTTTTGAACCTATCTATACCTCTATTTGACCTCTCCTTCCACTGATCGTTGGGTGTTGTCGAATGCTCGACGCATATGGTGCTCGGTCAAAATGAAGAGGGACTGATTCTTAGACGTTCCACAGTCTTGAGCGAGCAGACATTTAAGCTTGAGCCGTTATCGATAAGGACCAGCGGACGCACAGGTCTTTATATTGTAAGGCTATGTTGAGGGATCGCCCATGGTTGCGCCCTTTTGGTGGCAACTCATTATCGGTGAAGGTGATGGCGCGCGGAGCCAGGAGTTGTCTGTTTATCAATGCTATCATTTCTGGTGCCGTATCGGAGGAGACGTGAGCATCGCTCAGGGTTTTGGCAAACATTTCTCTATGTATGCACGATGTGCAGAGTAGCTCCCATACTGAGATTTGAGCAAGGATTGACTTGAGCTGAGTCGCCACATCGTATACTGCTTCATTTTTATTGCCGAGACCCGAGAGAGCGCCTTTGGGATGTCCTCTGTTCTGATTATCTCTTCGAATGCAATGCCCATTGAGATTCATGTTTCCCACCTCCGCACATTCTAGATAGTGCCACGGGACTTCTTTATAATTTTCCTCTCCTTTGCCTACTAGGACCACGAGTTCTTGCAACTGTGCCGGTGTGGATACCAAATCTTCCTTATATGGAGCTTTTTCCTTGAGGACTACATTGTTGCCTGTGCTGAAGGGATAATATCGAGGCTTATCTTCATAGATCACATAAGGTCGTGGTCCTGGCTTGACCGTTCCTGGAGTAGGAGGTTCCTATGGAATGAATACTGGTCCTCTTGATATGGCAGGGGGTTTCTCTGTTCGACCCAGTTGTCGTAATGTGATTGACACGCCTCCGGGACTTGCCCCTTGCAGTGTGACTGGATCGAATGGAGGAGCTCCATCAAAGACAATGGGCTCTTGCTGCTGATGAGTATGATCCCTCCCTTGCAGATCGGATTGTTTCTGAGCTGAAATTGCTCCTTACAAAACGACAGGTTCGTATGCGGGCTCGATGTATGATTGTACTCCTTCCAGGATGATCGGCTCCCAATATGAATGACTGTAAGGTGCCCCTTGAACAACGGGTGCATCATATGGAGGTGCTCTTTCGAGTACTAACGACTCAGAGATTGAAGGAGAAAAGGGGTTTGCCCCTTGCAATGCCGGAGGGGAACTTGTTGGCCCATAAGTGTAAGCATGAATGGACTGGATAGGGGAGAAGAAGCGATCGAGATGCTCTCATTCTTCTATGCTGTTGACGGCAGGGCTACGAGACGAACTGGGATCTGTCGGGTGCTGAGGCAGAGGATTCTGAAGGATATTGGTGGAAGCTGCTGGAGGAGTTTCGGGGACCAAGATGATGATCTTTCGGTTGTCGATTAGATCTTGTATGGCATTCTTTAGAGTCATGCATCGATCAATGGTGTGGCCACGCCCTTGATGGTAGGCACAATACTCATTTTCTCGGTAGGTTGGAGGCAGAGGATTTGGAGGAGGCCTGGGTGCCATCAGAATGAGTAACTGCTTCTGTACTAGCATGGCCATGACTTGATTGAGTGGCTGAGTGAGAGGAGTGAATTTTCTGAGCTCCTTGTAATTCAGCCTATTCTTATATGAGTATTAGCCGTTCCCCCTGAACTGCTGCTGCTGTCGAGGTGGTTGTGGCTGTGGTTGCTGATACCTCGGAGGTTGATGTTGAACCTGATTCTACTGATATTGCTGACGTTATTGTGGGGGAGTATATTGGTTGCCCTGGGTAGTGGCAATGATGTTATTTACCGCTTTTGGGCGAGGAAGAGAATCGTTGCGGTTTTCGTTCCCATACCCGATAGGTCTTCCCTCCACTCTGTTTCGTTTGATTGGAGTGGCTTGATGAGGCCATGGGGAGATTGTTCCGGCGCGGATTCCTGCTTCGACTTGCTCACCAGCACAGACTACTTCGACTTGCTCTCCAGCACGGATCAACTGTGAGAAATTCACATATGGATGCGAGATGAGATATCCAGATATGCCAGGATATGTTGAATGAACAATCTTAGAGATTTATTCTTCGTCGTCAATAGGTGTCCGCATTCTGGCTGCCATAGCTCGCCAACGTCCCACATAAGCTGATAGCGTTTCGTCACTCCTTTGCCTAAGAGCCGTGAGGTCGGCTCTTCTAGGTGTCATGTTGAGATTGTACGCGAATCTGTCAACGAAAGCCTGGGAAAGTTGTTCCCAAGTCCTGATGCGATGACAGTCCAATGATGTGTACCAATCTAGGGCATCGCCCTTCAAAGATTTTTGGAATAAGCGAATGAGGGCCCCTTCATTTCCTGAGATTGCACTCGGCTCTCCACAGAAAGCCTTGAGATGTGCTGTGGGACAACCACTGCCATTGTATCTTTTGAATTTTGGTACCTCAAAATTTTGAGGTATCTGAGCATCTGGAAAAGGACACAAGTCTCTAAACTTGGTTGAAGGTAGATCGATTCATTGTTGTCGTTGAAGCTGATTTTGCAAAATCTGGAACTGCTCCCGCAACTCGTCCAGTCCCGAGTGATCTGTTCAAACGATTGGTGCTTATTGGAGTAAGGCACGTTCTTCTTCGGCATAGTGGTCGATGTCTTCGACCCTATGGGCTTGCTGGAAAGCAACCGCGGGTTGCTAAAATTGATTTGATGATTGAACTGGATTCTGATGAACTTATGCTTGAAAGGATTGTAACTGAACTGGAGATTGTACTGAAGGTTGAACTGGAACTTACTGGAAATTAACTGGAGATTGCTGAATTGAAGATTGCTGGAAATTAACTGGAGTTTGCTGAACTGAAGATTGCTAGAAATTAACTGGAGTTTACTGAATTGAAGATTGCTGGAAATTAACTGGAGTTTGCTGAATTGAAGATTGTTGAAAATTAACTGGAATCCCATCGGCGGGGATATGCTAGAAATGAAAAGTGTTCTTGTTTGTAGGAGGCTGAGATGCTGGGAAGTGACCCCCTTGTTGGGTATTCGCCATTGTCCGCTGATTGATGTGGGCTTGACACTGACCCCCATTGTGGGCATTCGCCAGTGTTGTCCCTGCTGCTGGAAATTGAATTGAAATCCCATTGGCGGGGATGTGCTGAAATTGAGTAAAAGTCCCATCGGTGAGGACATGCTGAGAAAGAAAAGGAGTCCCATCGGCGGGGACATGCTGGAATCTACCGGGATTGTTACTTGTAAGATTGACTGGAAGCTGACTGGAAGTCCCTGCGATGGGAGTGCTCTGAGACGGCCTTGTCGTCGAGGGAAGGTACTAAGGAGGATGCCCCATAGCGAAGGGCTGAGATGACTGTTGTAGGTAGTTTTGGGCAGACTTCGCTAGTTGTGCTTGATTTGAACTAGAGGTCGGACGGACCCGGCATGGCTGCTGAGATTGATGAACTGGACCAATTTGATTGTTGGTTGTTGCGGTAGCTTGTGCTTGCATGAATTGCAAGAGCATTTCTTGCATTGTTCTCATTTCTTGTGCCAATTCTTGCATGATTGGTGTATGTTCAATTGGTTATTGTGTTGGAGGTTGCGCTTCGGCCATCTCGAGGGTGGGGAAGAGGCGAGTTTCCTCTTCGTGGTCGGACATGGCTTGCTGAGCCCGAGTGCGGATTATGCTGTGGAAGGGAAGTTGTTTCTAAAGACGTTGAGCCCGAGGAGGCGCAATGGTGAGGAATATATTCTACTTTTTTTGCGTTTTGGGATTTTCTATATATATTTTTTTGGTTTTGGGTAGAATGCTATGCAGATGAGATTGTACGAGGACTAATGACTTTCAAGTACAGGAGGGATTCCGTTTTTCTAGTCGGATCACAACTAGTGGGACTAGCATATCCCCAGCGGAGTCGTCATTCTGTGGACGCTTGCTGTTCCGCGCTCCCGGACGTTCTCCCTTCCTTTCGGAAAAGAAGAGGGGTTCGTGCGCGCGAATAGCCATTTGTGCCACTGGCTTGCCTCGTTCTCGAAGGCTTTTTGTCGGTTGTCTTGTTAAGCTAGATATGTTCAGATGAATTTGCGTAAGACCAAAGTCGCCACTAGTCAGTTACTTTGATTCTACAGTCGGCTAGACCCCGTAGAAACGTTAGAGAAGGAGATCCGAAGATTCCTTCCTCTAAAATGACTCATTTTGATCTGTGGCCAGAAATTCGAGGTAAGGGATCACGGTTACAGGGTGGGAAGAGGTTAAGCACCCCACACACTGCCCGTACCGAGGTACGATTTCTACTTCACAGAATCGAACTAATAATTGAAAGTCTGTTTTAATCCTCGTACATTCTCATGGATGACATGATCATGAATGCAGGTCTGAACAATAAGAGTTTCTGATGGGCAGGTTTCCATTAACAAGCAAGCCCAGGGCATACGCTCGAACTGACAGGTGCTTTATGCGGGATGCATGCTGTGTGTTTGAATGATCAAAGTGCTTGTAGTGACTGATGCATGAATGCAGGTCTGAACAGTAAGAGTTTCTGATGGGCAGGTTTCCATTAACAGGCAAGCCCAGAGCATACGCTCGAACTGACAGGTGCTTTATGCAGGATGCATGCCGTGTATTTGAATAATCAAAGTGCTTGTAGTGAAGCAGGGGGTTGGAAGAAAAGTAAATGTTGCACTTATGCTAGATGCGAATGAGATGATGCTGGTAAAGAGTAGCTAGATGGACGGAGGTGTTGCAAGGGTTTGCTTTGAGTGGCTAGATCAAGACTTGGGTGGCTTGGGAGACTTGGACCAGGGTCAGGTTGGGCTGGACCAGGGCTAGGCTCTTCTCACTCGGGCTCTCCTTAGTGGAAAAATGGACTAAAAGGGTGGAGATGAGCTCGAATGAATAGGATCGCACTGAGGCTTGAGGGATACTTGAATGAGAAGGGGCGGGGGGTATTTATAGCAGCGGGAAGTGGTAGAACCCGTAAATATTTTTGGGCGGCACCCTGAGGGCCGCCCGTACGGTCATTCTGCTTTGGGTTCGGAGCGTACGGCCTCCGAACCTGAAGTAGAAACTTCCTAGGTTCGGGGTTCGGACTTACTTCGAGGCTGTGGTTTGGAACTCGGTGAGTTGACTGGGTTTGGGAGATGGGTTGACACGATGAGTTGACTCAGTGGGTTGACTAAGCGGGTTGACTCGGTGATTTGACTCAGCGAGTTGACTCACCAAGTTTGACTTTTTAAGGATTTTTTGACTGGTTTTTCTTATGGGGGGTTTTTTGGGCTGATGTTTAGGGGTGAGTTGACTGGGTTCAGGCTTGAGCTGGGCTATGAATTTGGGCTTACAAGGGTGAGTTTGGCTGGGTTTGGATATGGGATCTGGGGGTATGGTCCTCCATTCATTCAGCTATCTCTACCAACATTGTAGCCGAAGGTGGGGTGTCTACAGTGAGGTTTAGATACAATAACCTCAATTATGGTGATCCTATGAAGGATTTTACTATGGAGGAAGGATTCACCAAAAAGGACACCTAGGGCTGTTTAAGATAGGAGATTTAACTATGGAAATGATATCTAAAGCCTAAGATTTTGAATGGTTTAAGCACACTCCATAAATGAGCTTTGAATGCTCTTAATCATGTAGTTAATCACATGAGATATGCTTAACCTCAATGGTTTTAGCTTGGATATGATCTACCAATGTTAAGCACAAATGAGAGCTCAAAAACCATCATCCAAGCCCAAGAATTGAATCCCATATATATAGCCTTTAAGTTCTAATGGCTAGAAAACGGTAGAAAAACGGCTAGATCGATAAGCTCGAGTAGACTGTCGATAGGATCGAAGGAGCATCCAGACGAATAAGCAAATTGCTGGACAGAGAGCTTCGATAGGGTCGTCGATAGAATCTTCGATAGGGTCAACGGACTCATCGATAGGATCGATGATTCCATCGATAGGCTCGACGGACTGTTTAGAGAATTTTCAGATCTGGACAAAGAGCTTCGATAGGGTCTTCGATAGGGTTGACAGACTCATCGATAGGATCGACGATTCCATCGATAAGATTGACAGACTATCTAGAGAATTTTCAGATTGCTGGACAGATGCTCGATATCATCAAGGCTTTCATCTATAGGGTTGACGAACTGTCCAGAAATGTTTTTTAGTTGCTGGATTGATGCTCGATAGCATCGATAGGTCCATCGATAGGATCGATTAATCCTTCAATTAGATCGATCATACTAAACATACATTATCCGTATCCTATTTTTTTCAAGTCTTTTAAACTCAAAACACTCAGGTCCAAACTAATCATTTGGACATTCACTCTAGGTTATAAGAGGCTAAAGATCATACCTTTTAAGCATAAGCCAACTAGAGGATAATGATTAGATACTATATGGTCTAAGAGAGGTTAAAGACTAGGGTTCACCAAGGCACCATATTTATCCGTTTCTTCCATCCTTGATGCAGCTTGCCTTCTCATGTTTCAGTCTTCATCTTCATTGGGCTCAACTGATTGATTGAAATATTGACTCACGTAATTGACAACCAAGGTGCATAAACAAGTGCACTAACAAAAGCTCCAACGGTCATAAAACGAGCTGAAAACGGTCTGTTTGATGGATCCAACATAGCTTGAATGGATCGAACAATCCACTTCGATGGCTTGAAGACAAACCTCGATGGATTGAAAAAATGTCAAGAGAGTTTTGCAATATTGCTGGATATATGTTCGATGGATCGAACTGTTCCTCGATGGATCGAAAATCCTACTTCGATGGCACGAAGAGAGATACTCGATGGATTGAAAAAATTGTCCAGAGAGTTCAAGTTTGCTGGACTGAATTTTCGATAGATCGAACCCAAATCTTTAATGATTTGAAGTCTCATCAAACCTGAACTTCGATGGATCGAGGTCCACTAAAAATTGTTATATGGGCTAGTTTGTTTACAATAGTTTACACCTCTTTTATTAGCCTAACTTATTAAGTTTTTCTAAGTGTTCTAAGGCTAATAATGATGACTAAGGGTTTACCTATATGGTCCAAGTCACTAGAGGTTTTGATTGTTTTGGTTCTATGTGTTAGAGTCACCATGGCATCTCTTTTATATGTTCTTCTTCCTTGATGCTTCTTGTCCACTTGAATCTTTGGTCTTCAGCTTCCCAAGACTCGTCTGATGTTACAACACATGGACATACGTGATTGACAAATAAGAAGCACTAAAATGCCACAGAAAAGTGTACTAACAATCTCCCTTTGTGTCAATTACATGACAAAAATCTAACCTAGACTTTGTCATAGTCTATACCAATGACAATACCAAAATAATAAATAAATTGCATGTTAAAGAAAATATTACAACTCGAATTAACACTAAGACATGTAACACTAAGCAATGCTTCTTATGATTGCTCCCGCATAACTTGTTAATCCCTGCAGCAAAAAACATAACAACTTGTTTTGGTGGGACTTGATCTTTCTCCCCCTTTTTGTCAGCAATTGACAAACCAATATCTCCCCCTTAATGGTACACTAATTAAGTAAAAGGAAGAAGAAATTAGAGTGTCTCAGTTATAACTATAAGCACATGCTAACATGAGAATATAAGGGCGCATGAACATTAGAACATGGAGCATGCATAGAACATGATCAACAAGAAAATATATCTAACTAAGCATATTTGATCATGCATAATTGGTCATTCTAAGATAAACATGAATTGCAAATTACCAAGGCATAAATTAACATACATTAAACACAAAATTAGTATGATTATACTAATCTAAGAAGGATGACAATTTAACAAAAGAAAGATATCAATCAAAATCTAGGCTAAACTAGCAAAGGTGGGCTAATGAGGCTTGAATTCTTTGATTTGCCCATAAGCACACAAATAAAGCTAAAATCCTCAGATTTACCTATATTATCTAGATTCTAACTACCTTCACCAATTATTTCTAGTTTGTTGACTAATTTTTACAACTCCCTCATGAAATTCATAAAATGAGGAGGGGTTGAAAACTCCTTTTCCTAGAAGGGATAATGGTTAGGATCCTCTTTTAGATTAGGGGAAAAAGAGGTAGTGGTGCAGACCATAAGAATTCTCAATAGTTTTTTACTTTCATCACTGGTGGAGTAATTAGATTCAAATTTGGACTCCTCTGTATCATCTCATATTACTACCATAGCCTTTTTACCTTTTCTTTTAGGCTTTTCTTGGCATTCATTGGCAACATGACCATATTGATCACAGACAGATTTGGACTTGGAGGATTTTCCTCTGAACTTTTTATCCTTCTTGTTACAACTCTTCCCTCTATGCATTTTGAGGAATTGCTTAAATTGACGATTGGACTTTTCTTCCTTGTCTTTCTCATCGATGATATCTTTTTCTTCTTCTTCCACTATTTTTCTATGTGGGTGCCTATAAGAAGATTTTAAGACAGCGTTCTTATTCCTAAATGGAGCCTTAAAAGTGTAGTTCATGAATTTATAGAGAATCTAAGAGTTCTTCTACTTTCATATTATCTGTCTTTACATTTTTCTAAGGCTATGACTTTGGAACTAAATCTCTTCGGGAAGGACCTAAGTATTTTTCTATTCGAAACCTATTCTCCTAAGTCAAATATGGAGTTACAAATATCTGACAATTTGGTGTAGAACTCCATAAAAGTTTCAGACTCTTCCATTTTAATATTTTTAAATTTTGTGGTTAAGACCTGAAGCTTAAAGCACTTTACTGTGCTAGTTCCCTCGTGGGTAACTTCCAAGATGTCTTACGCTTCTTTTGTATTTACGCATGTGAGTATGCATTGAAATTCATCCGGAAAAACTGCACAACAAATCTCATTAAGACTTTGGAATTTGTCGCATATTTAGCTCTCATTATCACTCCATTATCATCATCTTTGGGAGTGATAATGGTCTTGTCATCAACCACCACTTGGTCCATGGGTATAGTGTATCCTTGATAAACACTAACCCATACTGAATGGTCCAAGAGTTGTAGAAATATTCTCATCATAGCCTTCCAATAGGCATAGTTAGACCTGTCAAAGTATGGTAGATGGTTAATCGCACTTCCATCATGGTTAGATATGATTTTAAAGCTCCGATATCGGATCTCACTCTAGACGGTTAAGTCCTTGAAGATCAACTCTCTCTTATATTAATTAAAATTATGTCTATCGCTCATACTTTGTCGACACTAAGTGTGCAGAATCTTAGAAAGGAGCTACTAGAATAATGGCTAAGTCCTAGGTGGGTGATTACGACCTTTTTGAAATTTTTTTCGCTGACTTAAATTATTCTTCAATTTAAGCTAAGTAAGTAGGAACACTTTAGCTTCTAAGCCTAAGTGGGTCCAATCACATAAACTAACATATGATTAAGCAATTACGTAACCTAATCTAAGCACATAGATTATCTAATGATTTAACTAATCAAGCACATAATCTATGCAACTAATGTAGATTATAAGAAATGCATCCATATGAGCTGAAGACTACATAATTAATAAAAATACATCTTGTGTGTGAATGTATTTATTTAATACCTAGCATACATTCCTATCAAGCATTCATAATCAAGCAATTAAACATACAATGCTAAGAAAAAAATGTGCTCAAGTACAGCACAAACATAAGCATGTATGGTGGGTCGACTATGTGTCTACTCCACTCTTGTTGCCGTACTCATCTCTTGAGTACACCGGATTTCACTAAGAAAATTTAAATCAGGTTCCTCTCAACCTAGGTGTTTTAAGCCGATTCTACCCTACCGAGGTGTTTAATGGTTCCGCCCAACCAAAGAGTTTGACAAGGTTCGTCACAACCTATTAAGGTGTTTGATGTTTCCACACAACCGATGAGTTTAACAAGGTTTCTCCCAACCTGTTCGGCATGAGCACTTCATACATGTTTGACTCACAACTTTCACAAACCATCATTGTTTTCTGATAGTGGCCCACATAATAGTTGGATCGGCCTGATTTTTTAAGCATGCAACTTTCATAATGGGTTACACTTCCTCGACAGGTAGCATACCATACACAGGAAATGAATTTCCTGTAACACCCTAAGGAGCCCCTGTAACAAAAGCTCTGTGAGGCCCACCATGATGTCCGTTTGATATCCACTCAATCCATCAGTTTCGCTAGTTCATGTTAGAATATGAGCTAAAAAATGAGGCAGCTGTGTGCCAGCCTACAAGAAACAATAGGGATTGAACGCCCACCATCGTAACCTTCACGTGGCTGTGTAAGTTTTGGATCAGGTTGATATTATTGTTTTTCATTCATCTTGATGGGAACAACATTATAAAAGCTTGGATGGGAAATAAACATCACGTGGCACTAGGAAGATTTTAACATGGGGTTGGGGCATCTCAATCCCCACTGTTTCCTGAGAAATGGACCATTTGAGTTTTGAATCTGACCCATTTTTTGAACTTATGTTTTAATGTGGGTTAGAAAAGCTAATAGACAAAGATGATGTCAAATGGACATCATGATGGGGCTCTATAGAGCTTTTGCCTCTTGTTAATATATGAACCTAAAAATGAGGTAGATTCAAAACTCAAGTGTGTCATGCTATAAGAAAAGTAGGAATTGAATGCCCACCATTGTAACCTTCACAGGGTTGCATAAGTTTTGGATTAGGCTGATATTTGTGTTTTCATTCATCTTGATGGGAACAACCTTAGGAAAGATTGGATGAGAAATAAACATTATGTTGGAAATCTTTGATGAGGAATAAACATTGTGTTGTACCTAGGAAGATTTTAACGTTGGGTTAGGGGTCTTAATCCCCACTATTTCCTTACGCATTGCTCACTTGAGATTTGGATCTGACTCAATTTTTTAGTTCATGTCTTAATATTGGCTGGAGAAACAAATGAATAGAGCGAATGTCACATGGAGATCACAATGGGCCCTAGAAAGCTTTTGCCTCTTGTTAGGACATGAGCTTAAAAATGAGACAAATCTAAAACTCAAGTGCGTAACACCACACTATAAGAACAATAGGGATTGAACACCCACCATTGTAACCTTCAAAGGGTTGCATAAGTTTTAGATTAGCTTGATATTTGTATTTTTCGTTCATCTTGATGGGAACAACCTTATGAAAGTCGTTGGAGTTAGTGCCCTAGAAAATCATCCATGCCCTTATCCACTAGCCACGTGGATGTGATTAGACGGATCTCAACCATTGATCGTGGTGACCATGGGTCCTAGATTGGACATGCGATATGCCTTAGACAGATTTAATGTTTCTCTTATTCATTGGGTTTGTTGAGGAGTAATTCCTCTAGTAGTCATTGGGAACTTGAGATTGGACATGATAGTTATTGACCTGGGAGAGTCATAGTCCATGGATCTCGGTATCTTATTAGACCATGACTGTCACAAGCACGTGGAATATACCTATGGACATTAGTTCATGAGATATACGGTCATATTGTATGAGGGGACCGACTTAGGTTAAGGATGAATAGTCTCCACCATCGAAAGTCAACTAATTAGTGTCAATTTATACCTTGCCCTAACCCTGCATAAGAGTGTGAGTGTGCCATGAACAAATGATCTAGGTTCGGACCTTTGGTCACTCACATTAGTGGATTAAGATTAACATGAACAAATGATCTAGGTTCGGACCTTTGGTCACTCACATTAATGAATTAAGATTAACTTAACAGTTTGGGGGCCCATTAGCTTGGACTGTGATCATGAGATCGGGACTTGATGATGTATGAAAGATGGTTTGATCCTTAGACTTGAGAACGTGTAAGGTTCACAATTTTAACTAGTCGTCTTTGGCTCTTCCTACGAGGCTTATGTAGGGGCCAATAAAGTAGAACTAGAAGGATACTTCTATCAAGAGTTGTTAATTCCTACATGGGCTAACAAGGGATCCATTGGCTCGCCTAGAAACATATTAATGGCTTTAATCTGGATAGATCAAGGACTCATCAAGTGATTTTTTTGCTTGGCACCACTTTAAATGTTTTAATAAGTTTTTCAAAGGTTTTTAACCATCGAAGTTTTTTTTTAAGTATTAAAATTATTTTTATCACAATTGATGATAACCTGATCACTCAGATTTGATGGTCCACTTCTGATTGGCATGCGATATAATCATTAGTAGATATGCCATGATAGTGGAGGGATTGAATCATGAGTATTTGCATGGATGAGGCAGATTGACAAGCTTCTTTCATAATAGGTTACATCAAAGTCCGTAGGGTGGCGAAGCACCATATTGGGTGTACCCCTAAAACCCTAATCCCTCCTTATTTATATGATCTTATCCTATAAGATATGAAGAGCTAATCCTGAACATCCTCACCCCATGGGACATGTGAGTGTGAGGAAAAAGAGAGAAAGTCGGAGAGAGAGTAGAGATCCACTCCATCCTCCTCTATTATCCTCACGTGTAGTCCACTTGTGTAAATGATATACTTCTTCCTTAGTACCTACCAGAGGATTATACATTGAGTTATCTTGATTCTTTGTTACTAGGATAGATCAAAGAGAAGTTCCTTGGTTTAAAGATCGACATCACAGACATATTCTTCGTGTATATCGCGTACAAGTATAATCTCTACTGTTTATATATATTATTATATTACAAAAATTTGATGTTATTACAATTAGTAATTCTTGTAATGAGTCCCATGGTCATCAAATTATATTATACCATATTACATTGCGTTGATACCCTAGGGACCCAACAAAAGCTTGGATAGGAAATAAACATATTACATTGGACCTAGAAAGGTTTCATAGTTGGGTTGAGGCTTCTCAATCCCCACTGTTTTCAGGTGTGGCCCACTTAAGTTTTGGATTTTACTCATATTTTTTCATTTCATGTCCTAATATGGGCTGGAGAAACTAATGGACAGACAACATTGAGGTGGGACCCATGAGAGCTTCTGCCTTATGGGGCTCCCTTTAGGCTGAGGTCATTGAAATGTCGCATCCTAGTACGCACACTATGGTGGGCCTAAGGTCAATCCCTGCACAGTAAGCCTATTCTACAAGGAACTGTAGGGGAACCAGCCTCATTACTCAATACCAACTTGAGTGAAAGAGAGACAGACGTACATTCTCCGATTCCACTAGATCTGACCGGACATTGAGTCCAGCTGAGTTTTGGTGTCTCCCAACTATGGGAATGTGACAATACCTTTCTCTGTTATTTTTTATATTTTATCTTGCCTCTACAGCTGAAGATTTCTCTTTTATTGTGGACCCCAGTTTTAAATGGTCATCGCCTAAGTTGTACGAGAATCCTGACCTACCAAAATATGGGCCCCTTCGTTGATGGAGCATGGGTCCACAGGTTGAAAATTCACTCTGCCAAACGATTTTGACCATTTCTATTTCACTTGTATGATTTTTTACTTCTGACTATTTTTATTTTTAGCCGTCCGTTTGATTGGTACGACATTTTGGACTACGTTCCATCCATTACGGATGGAGGAATGGTGTGGTGCTTTGAGGAAGGCAGGTTGGTGATGGGATTAATTTTCTGCAAAAGTGCTAGCCTGGCAGGTGTGTGCAAGATCAGGGCCATTCATCCATTGTGACCCACCCTGAACTTGCCTGGGCTAAAAAATCAGGCTGGTCTATTAGTCAACTGGACCACGGTTGTTCAGAATAAAAAGGATGGCTGGATGAATGACTGACGGTGTATGTGGAACTTGAGCCTAGTTGGGCCACATGATGAGTGGACCAGATTGATTTTTCAGGCCATGACAAGTTCATGGACAGCCCAACTGATGAATATATGTGTCGGCGTGCACCACCTTGGCATTTCTCCACCGTTGGAAGGTGACGATAGTCAGCTGATCTCCCCATGCAGGGTGATTGGAACCTATCATCTAGTGAATCTTACAATTGGTGGGCCCTAGTCCAGATTTTTTATCCAACAAATGACCATGACCTCCTGATTAACTGATTTTCCCCATGTTTGGTTTATGCCTCATGCAGGCTGGAGCCCATGAACAATTACGACCGTTGTACGTAGATCACATGTAAGGTGGAGATCAAATGGCCACATCAAGCTAGCAGACTATAGATAGAAAAGTATTCTACAATCAGTTTCCATGCTTATGGTGGTTTGGACCATTGATCAAGTCGTTTTACTGAATGGGCCACTACTAACAAAATTCATCCACCCAAATCTATTGATGAATCGTATGATATTTTGACCCACATCTTTGCACAAAATACACGATGGGTCAGTTGCGTCTCACGGTGGATATATGGACTATGCCCCCCAAAGAAAAGAAAAAAAAAAAAAAAAAAACCTCCTCCAATAGGTCTTGTTTTAAGAAACGGCGAGCCGACTCATTCTGTCCTGAGTGAGTCACGACTCTGCCGGGTAAGGCTAGGACACCCCCTATTTTCAGTTCTTACTTTCAATTTTAAATTGGATCGGGTTCAACTGAGTCCGAGTCGAGTCAGACGAGTCACACAGCAATTTCTAAGAACAGGATAGAAATGTGTGAGCTTCTTTACAAAGGCAGCCACATGCTAGTGTCATCCTCAATGAAGGGTTTCAGTTTGTACCAGTGGCCAATGGGTCAATGATCAAGGCCGTTGATCCAATAATACCCACATGGGAATGGTCGGTATATAAAAAAAAAAAAAATCTCTTAGATTAATGAAAGATCCTGTAAAATTAATGCACTTAATATACACATGTGCACATGTGCCTGGAAATAATACATGCATTGTTGGATGCATGGGCGGAATGCTTTGGATTTTCTGTGCATGCATAAAAATTAGTGATAGCATTCCAAATTATGCAATAGACTCTTATAGCTTTTTGTGAATGCATTAAGTGTATAGTTGTTTGGCTCAAATTCAGCTGTGCATGCATTTGTTGTGCTTGGGCTTGCTAGAGTTCGATGCGGCTCGATTCAATTTATGTGCCAAGATAGACCGTGAGAGTAAGTACCTTAAGGGTTGGCTGTCTATTCGACACTTGTCTATCTAGACTAGGCAATCTGCATGAATAAAAGAGTATAACTTTATCATTTTTCCTCTTTTCCTTTTCTAAGGATACAAATGGATCCTGGCTCCTAACATTAAACTTTCCTTTTTTTTTTTTTTTTTTCTAAAAGACAATAGGGAACAGTTGTAATTGTGCTTTTCTAGGTCCAATAAACCAATGGTCTCGAAACCTGTGTTCCACCTATGCTAAATTGAGAATTTAAATGTTACTAAATTTTTCTCCAAAGTACAGGAAATATTAAGAAGATCGTCACGTATATATAGTGGTTTTATGTGTGAACTTTTAACATCCATTGATTTTTTTTTTTTTCCCACTAACATGTCACATACGCAAAATATGTAACCATTGCTAAAGGTAGGCTATGCCATGATGGTCTCCTGGTATGAAATCACCCTGATCAATTCATTGAGTGGCCATAGCAGTCGGATAAGTCATTCCATTGGTTGACCCTTGATTTTGACAATGTGTCTCCCTCGATGAGTTGATTTTCGCACCAAATGACCATCATGGGTTTTTATTTATATATTATTATTTACGCTAGCACCCCACACCCACCCCCCACACATATAACCCTGCACTCATGCCTTAGTGGGATTTCACCACCTATGGGTACTTGAATCCCAGGCCCCATGTTTAGACTATGGGAGTCTACTACCGAGGCAAGGATAAAGACCCATCATGGGTTGTCCCACCTTTTTCATTACTGGGATATCCTGTATATATATGTGAAATGTTGGTATGAATGATGTGGAAATCTGTAAAGGTCACATAAAATTGTTGTAGGGGGGTCATTTCTCTTTTCATAGATGTTGCCAATTTGAGGTATTTAGGTTAATTAACAACATTAAGCATATAAATGTTGAGAAATACTTCAATGCTCTCAGAGCACTTCAAGTTATAGTGCTCCTAGTTGCATTGGATAACCTGGACAGTGCAATCGATGGATCTGAACAGTCAATTAAGTTTAGAACACATTTCAAGGGCTATCTTGCAAAAATAAGACTAATCGGATGATCAAATCCATCGTACATATGGCCTTAATTTTGTAGTGAACCTCTTTTTAACCCATGGATATAACGGTTAGGATTGCTTAACGTTTTTATTTTTATTTAAGAATCATAAGCAATCCATGATAGGAACTCTCAAATGGATGGATTGAATTGTTGGTTAGCCCTATTTTTATACAAATGATATTGTCCATCCATATTAGAGGCAATTGGCTAGATGGTGAAGCTCATTTGATTGGTATGATATTTGCATGGTATCCTCCAAAACATGTGTTGGACCTAATGGATAGTCTGGATCAATCAATTGATCAGACGAAGTGTCCCAATGCAACTAGGAGCACCACAACTTATAGCACTCTAAGAATATCGGAGCATCTCGCATAAATATTTTATTGTATGCCAAATAGAGAAAGAGAGAATTTTTCTTTTTAAATAAAATTATATTGGTAGTGGGCCACATAATAGTGGCTAGAGTCTGCTTTGAGAAATTTAGTTCCAGCGTTAAAGCATGACGTTATTTATTTCTTTCGTACCGCTAGTTACCAGAAATGATATGGTTATCACTGGTGATGAGTCTAGATTTATTCATAACATTAAATGTCAACTCCAAAAGAAGTTTGGAATGGAAAACCTAATTTTTCCATATTTTCTTAGTCCCAAGGACATCGTCTTTAAATGACATCAAGGTAATTCTTCTTGCATTTTCAATGTAATTTACCTCAATAACATAGCAAACATGCCTTTTAACCTCAATCTTATGTTTCGATCGTGGTTTATAATTATAGCTTGCACGATTGTTCGTTGAGATCATTTCTTAAATAAAGCAAGGACAAGAGTCAAGGAAAAGCGATGGTGAAAATCAAGATTTCCCAGTAACTTTAAAGATTCACTTAACTACTGGAAAAGTGAGAAAGAAGAGAAATTAATGTTGATGTTGAAGCAAATTTTCAAGTTGCTATGCAAACCAATACCATAAAAGAAATTGATTATTGAGTGGATCTTTCCTAACCCCACATGCCCTTGCGACATGCAGCACACGCTTTCACTTCGCATGTGTGTGGAATTATTTGAGCGGTGCATAAGGTGGGCCCCACTGTGAAGATCAATATAACTACTGACCTACCACAGGACATTTAGCAACGTTGGGTCCACACAAGAAAGTACTGTGGTTTTTTTTTTTTTTTTTCCACATTTTCTGTGGAAAGTAATTCTAGTAAGGCCCTGTTTGGTATCAGCGACATGAGAAAATGAATTTCAGGAACTTGTCAAATTCATGGATTTGTATTGCATTTAGATTTGGGAAATATCAAAATCTGTTGTCTGGAATCAAGCAACAGATCCATGGATTTTGGAGCATTTATGGCCGTGGAGTAACTTCTATTGCTTAAAAAAAAAAAAAAAAAAAAATCTCTCATTGTGCTGATCAGTAAAGTCTTTAGTCTTTTTGGAGACTTGGATTTGCCCAAATCCATAGATTTAACGGGATGGAGATTTAAGAAATCCAAGGATTTGGCAAATCTGGACCCAAAAATTATTTGAGTAAAAAACAGACTACCAATGTTGCAACAACATATTAATTAAATGGATTGAAAAAATCCAGAATATCACAAGAGGACAAAGCACATCACCATCAAGCACGACTTCTTTTACAAAGTTGTTAAGAGTGGATAGATTGAATCAAATATTTCAAGATGAAAGAACAATTGTCTGAGATCTTCAATAATTCACTCTTTGAAGAAAGGTCCTGTTATGGTTAAGAGATGCTGTGAATAATTCAGAAAGTTCATTAAGAGTGTTGTGATGAATGTGTTGTGTTATGTAAATGGAGCATGAAAAATTATAGATATGACCCAAATGGGAGGTGCAAGGTATAAATATTGTTTAAAGGGTCGAATAATGGTTACACAATTTTTATTTTTAGTTTTTTGAGTTAGAATATTTCTTGGGTTGTAATCCTTTTGAGAAATAGTGTTTTTCACAGGGGCTCATCCATAGAGTAGGCACACACCAAACACATAAATCCATTGCGTTTTCTGTGTTAGTTTTTCCCCCCTCACAAACAGGAGTGTTGAATTAATGCACTTTATATGCATATATGCATATGTGCCTTGAAATAATACATGCATTGTTAGATGCATGTGTAGAATGCTTTGAATTTTGTGCATGTGTAGAAATAAGTATTAGTAATGCATGTTGTCATTAGACTTTTGGTTTGTGGTGCATGTATTAAGTGTTAGGTATATGGTGTAAGTTATCTAGGGAAGATGTGAGGGTTATTAGAATTTTGTAGCTATTGAAAATTGTCCAAAAACATGAGAAGATGCATGAACGTGCATTGAAGATGATGTAATTGAAACTCTATAATAGGGTTGGAGAGGTTCATTTTCTAAGCATGGAAAAACGAGTACAACTTAAGAAGAAATCCAATCATCACCTTCTTCTCTTTTATCATTTCTCCTCTTTTCCTTTTCTAACAATACAAGTAGAAAGCTGGAAGAACCTACAGATCTTTGCTACTAACATTAGACTTTTTCTTTTTCTAATTTCTAAAAGACATGGGACAGTTAGTCCAATTTTTATACAAATGATCTTGGCCATCCACATTAGAAGCCATTATTTAAATGGTTTTAAGATAATTTGATTTGTATAACTTGTGCATGGAATTAATCCTTTGAAACATATGTTGGACCTAATGGATAGTCTGGATCAATCGATTGGACAGTCGAAGTGTCCCAATGCAACTAGGAGCACTGCAACTTATAGCATTCTCAGAGCAATGGAGCATATCTTAGAAATATTTTATTGTATGCCAAGTGAAAATGAAAGAAAAATGCTTTTCTAAAATAAAATTATGCTAGTAGCGGACCGTCCCTGTTTTGAGAAATTTAGTTCCAACAATAAAGCACGACTTTATTTATTTCTTTCGTACTGTTCTTTACCACAAATAATGATATGGTTATCACCCATGATGACCCTAGATTTATTCATAACATTAAATGTCAACTCCAAAAGTAGTTTCTAATGAAAAAACTTTGAATTTTTTTTTTTCTTATTTTTCAGTCCCAAGGTCATCATCTTTAAACAGCATCAATGTAATTCTTCTTGCATTTTCAATGTATTTTGCCTTAATAACATAGCAAACATGCCTTTTAACCTCAATCTCATGTTTCGATCGTGTTTTACAATTATAACTTGCACGATTGTTTGTGGAGATCATTTCCCAAATAAAGCAAGGACAAGAGTCAGGTAAAAGCGATGGTGAAAATCAATATTTCTCAGTAACTTTTAAGATTCACTAATCTATTGGAAAAGCAAGGAAGGAGAGAAATTAATGTTGATGTTGAAGTAAATTTTCAGGTACCATGCAAACCAATGCCACTAAAGAAATTGATTGTTGATGATTATCGAGTGGAGCTTTGTTAACCCCACATGCCCTCGACGTGCAGCACACGGTTTCGCTTGGCATGTGTGTGGGATATTCGAGCCGTGCATAAGGTGGCCCCCACCATGAAGATGACGTAACTACTGAGCTACCACATGGACATTTAGCATCGTTGATTATCAAACAAAGCGGGGTCCACATTAGAAAGTACCATGTCTAATTTTTATTTTTATTTTTATTTTTTTCACTTTTACCTTGTGGAAAGTAAAGTCCTGTTTGGCGCATCAGTGAAATGAGAAATTTTGTAAATTCAAGAACTATTCAAATTCATGGATTTGTATTGCATTTGGATTTGGCAAATTTCTAAAGTCTGTTGTTTGGATTCAAGCCATGGATCCATGGATTTTGGAGCATTTATAGCGGTGGAATAACTTATATTGTTTTTAAAAAAAAAAAAAAAATTCTCTCATTATGTCAATTTATGAAGTCTTCATTCTTTTGGGGGACTTGGATTTGCCCAAATCTATAGATTTAACAGGGTAGAGATTTAAGAAATCCAAGGATTTGCAAATCCAGACCAGAAAAAAAAAATTGAAAAAAAAAAAACCATGAAATATTTGAAATTAGTGAGTTCCACAAATTCCTGTGGCAATTTCAGGGCCTTTGTTATGTGCAAGAAGGAAATCAAAGATCAACAAGCTTTGTATCTATATAAGTGGACAGTCCAATCAATTGATCTGGACCCTCCATTCATTCCAACCACACTCTTCAAAAGCCATGCAAAAATCACACACACGTCTGATCATTTTCTTTTTCTTTTGAAAGTAATGAATGATAGAAATGGTGGTATCCAGCCCATAAATTCCTACAAAACGCACTCATTTCCATCCATGCATGGTAGAATCATTCCCCCATTTTCTTTTTCTACAAACACAAACAGCTGCACAAAAGCTGTTGCATCATTTTGGTCAAATCATCCACACCAACATAGTACCCCTTCCACCCACCACCAACCCATTGTAGCATTGAGTTGCATCATTTTAGTCAAACCTCCATTACATCCACCACATGCAAACATGACCTCATGCATTTTTGGCCGACATTTTCTATTTATGTTCCACGCCACTGATCGAAATTCAGGATGGTGCGGCCCATTTGGTAAGACATGATCATCTATACCACTTGCATGGTATCTTTGAGTTTTCAGTTTGCATTAGTGTGGCCAATGGTTCAGTAATCTAGACTGTTCATATGTTGGCCCCACTGTGGATGGATCATACTCCAAAGATAACCAAGTTAGGAAAATCATATCCCTTCATTTGGAGGCCTGCAAAATGGACGGTTGACAAAATAAATATTTCAACTGAAAAATGGCCAGATATTGGAACAATTAGCTCTTCCTATCTTGGAGATCGTTTGGACCCTATGGATAATTGGACCCAACCCGTCCATTTTCTGCATGGTATGCTGAGCTAGACTCTGATCTGATGGGCCCCACATGGATGTGGGTGCTCCCAAAATCATCCAAATTGGAAGATCCTGGCTATTCAATATTTGCATTTCCTCCCTGACCATTGCTGCATTTTTCTCAATGGTATGTTTGTAGCCACTGATCAAAGGGTCAGAATCTTCTGATATTATAATTTTTTGAGGCAGTCTCCCATCTAAGGTGGGTCCGGTCAGATCAATAGTCTGGATGACCGAACCATCGGCTCCATTCCTACGCACCACAATAATCAGGAAACTGTAATCCATTAGACCAGCCAGAATCGATCATTCAACACCAACCAATTGATATGCCATGACATAGATGGGCAAACATCCATTGATTGAAACCATCTTATCTATAATTATTTTTTCTACAATGGTCCAAGCATTTCTTTTCATCTTTTTAATTGGGCCTATGGCTAGAGCCAGGCCCAATCCCTATAAAAAAAGGCCCGAATTACCGACTTGGGCCCAAGCCATATCGACCATGCTTATATTGGTGTGGGCCCAGTCCTATCCGGCCCAATATAAAATATTTTCAATCATGGATTCCAAGATTGGCCTGTTTACTAATTCTGCTCAAGCCCAATCAGTTGGGTCAACAATCAGCCCTTGGCGGCTCGGGCCCGGAAACCCTATTATGGCTGGCTCAGCCATTTCCATCTTAGTCATTTCTCTCGTGCGAGTGATTATAGGCCCACATGCAGTAACTTTTTTAGCGACAATGGAATGGATTGTCATTTTTGTTTTCATTTCTTGAGTTGATTCAGTGATTAGTTGAGAATCTAATGAGTTCACTGATTTAAATGGACCCGAATTGGATTGGGATCTATTTAAGAATAAGGTCGGCTCATCACCTAATTAGATACATGTTGATATCTAATTGATATTGAAATTAAGATTATCCATATAAATTAAGGAAATGATCACAGTGTTGACTGTGATAACTCATAATGTTGATCTTTGTGGGGCCCACTGTAATGTTTGTTAGAAATTTGACCCATCTATTTGATCCACCTCCTCTCTAGTAATCTACTATGCTCATGCATGAAGATAGGATCGTTGTGGTTGGAAGCTATTCTAGATTTCTGACAAAGAATTTGCCTGACGCATAGCTCAAGTGGGTCAAACTAGGAAACAATGGGCTACCTAATTGGGTACATGTTAGGTATCTAATCTAAATTAATGTAAATACTAATATTATAGGTTATAGCACATACAACGCCACATAGAGAGAGAGAGAGAGAGAGAGAGAGAGAGAGAGCATACAAGTGTAGGGCACATTTCAGCAGTGGGTAACCCATCCTCACTTTTTTCGGTTGTGTGGCCCACTCTAATTTTAAATCTCCTTGATTTTGGATGAATGTCTCAGCACGAGAATGTTTAACATATTTATGGAGTTGATACCACGGAGTCATTACAATGCCTCCCTCATAGAACCTTTGTTTCATGGGATCCTAATATTGCTCTTCTTGTATTAGAGTAAAGGTGAGGGCATCATGGTGGGATAATTGCATGAATGGATTGAAATGACAAAAGTACTCTCTATTGAATGGCCAAACAAATCTAGGAGTGGGAATGGGTCAGGTTTAGGCTGGGTCGAGGTCAGCCCAAGATCAGTTCATTCATTAAATGGGCCAAGAATTCTAGTATGAACCCGGCCGTGACCCATTTAAGCTAGGGCATACCGTCCTAACCCATGTAATTGGATTTCGCTTGACCATTTCCTAACTCTTCTAACCCATGTAATTGGATCTATCTCGACCATTTCCTAACTCTTCTAACCCATGTAATTGGATCTATCTTGACCATTTCCTAACTCATGACCACACTTAAGTTTAAGAATGGAATATGGGAGCTAAAGGTAAGCCACCTTGATTCTCTCAAGTGATCCTAGATCAATAGTGTTGTTGATGGATTTTAACAACGAGAGAGGCAAGATTAACGATCGACCTCGAAGATGTAGAGGGATTCTGATCCGTCTATTGGAAATCTACAAGGACAAACAATGGCTAAGAGGGGGCCGGGGACCGACCGTTAGTCCTCCGATGCCTAAGTCAGTCAGAGCTCTTGGAATCGATAATCTCCTCTTTTCTTTTATGAGTAAGAGTTTTTTTTTGTGTGTACCTTGGTAATGAGGAGAACCCTTCTTCTTATAGACTTAGGCTGATATCGCATTCCTATTAGGAAATGTAATCTCTGCGGAGGAGATCTCGGACTTTCGAAATCTTCAGGCTGTTCCGTAGTTGCCGAAGACATTTCTGTATTAGTTGACGACCCTCCGGATCTTTCTCCTATTGTCTTGGCAAAAGCCTAAGATTACGGGATTTGCGATGATAAGGCTGAGGTCATCTCGTGGACAAGGTTGTCGCCTTGACGAGGTCAAGGAGTTTGTCTTTAGGTCAGGTCGGATATTAACGACTGCGTCCGGGTCGTTTTATATTCGACTTGGGGTCAGCTTATATTTTACCCATAATAGAAGCCCCCTTACTCTCGAGTCTAACTCGTCTGGCTCGGGAGTAACTTGTCGAAGAAGATAAGCTGACCTGGTTGCTTTTAGCTTTTGGTAGCAATACCACCGCCATTTAGGTGAGCAGAAAACTGGCATTTAATGCGTCGTTTAAAAAATTGAGGTGTCATCATTCGCTCGTACGGCGCGGGGGTGCTCACAAAGTCTTGATGAACGGGGTGCCGCCATATGTCGACACCATGCATTACTTTTTGTACGATCGAGTTAGAACTTGCTACGTGACGTCTCTGCATTAAATGCAAGGAAATCCTTTGAATATAAAACTCCGGACTTAGCCAAAAATTTCGAAATTCTCATTTCTTCATCTTTCGGAGTCTTTGTCTCTCTGAGCATCTGAACCTTTCAATTTTCCTTTCTTTTCTTCTCCTCTCTGATCATCTTCCTCAGGCCGGTGTACTAGCATTCTTAGTACACTTTTTCAACCCTTGAAGATCTCTTTTTCTTCCCGTTTTTATTTTACCATGTCAGAAACCTCGAACTCTGATGCTATTCCCAAGGTGAGGTTTGAAGATTCCGAATCGGACCCACCTTCGCTAGGCCCCTAGGAGGTGAACCCTAGAGAATCCGGTTCTACGATGGCAGACCCTGTGGATGAAGGGGAATTCAAACCTCCCGAGTCGGTCGCTGGAAGTGCAACAACTCATTGGGAACCCTTTGAATTAGATTATGTAATTTCACAAATTACCCAAGACGAGCTAGACGTAGTTAGAGAAACATATGAAATCCCCGATTCCATAGAGTTTAGGGTTCCTGACCGAGGTGATAGACCGAGCCAACCTCGCCGAGGGGAAATAGTAATTTCCTTGATGCACGTAGAGGCCGGGCTGCGATTACCTCTGCACCCTTTTGTGCATGAGGTCATCAGCCTTTTAGGTCTGTCCTTGAGCCAGTTGCAGCCTAATGCCTGGAGATATATGGTGGGGTGTTACATCCTATGGCAAAGGGTTGGAAATAAAAAACTGACCTCGAACGAGCTGTTCTCGATGTATCGCCTCAAGTCCTTAGGAGGTAAGGGACTTTATTATTTTTCTTCACTTCCGGGCCAGGGTGGCTCGTTGGTAACTGGTCTGCCATCTTCCACCAAAACTTGGAAAAGGAAGTGGTTCTTCACGTCCAGGAATTGGGAGTCTTCATCGGACGAGCCTCAACCTTTATAGTACAGAGTCTGAGCTGATTTTGCTCTGCCAAGTTGAGCAACACTCCAACCTACTTGCCTTGCTGACATTTTGGTCTTCATCCTTAGTTTTTCTCTTTAGATCCCCTAATGTTTATTCTTCTGCACTTGCAGTTTCAGCGACCATCCGGGTAGCTCTCTCTGTTGCACAGGAGAGACAGATCCGAGCTGCGAGGAACTGCTCTATTGAGGAGAGGAACTTCCGTCGCTTGATAACCCTCAACTCAGTCCGTGACTCAGGTCGGTAACCTAAAAGGTAGTAATGTCAATGTTTCTTCCTAGTTTCATTCACTTAACTATCTGATGCATTTTTCTGCATTTTACTAGGATGGGCATGGCTCCAAAGGCGGTTTCAACGGTTCGCAAGATTCCTTCCCGCATCTTTGATCTTGGGAAAACCTCTACTGAGCCCCCGAAGAAGAAGAAGGCTACTTCTGAACCCCAGAGGCAACAACGGTTTCCCCAGTCCTTCGTGTGCGGATCTGGACAACCCGTGGATCCGAGCTCTCCGGTTAGGGTTGAACCCTTGGCATCTCGACCTCTGATTGTAGATGTACTCGACACTTCCGACTGGCGAACCGAGCTGGTTGCAGGCCGTCCTGTGACTCGCACCAACTCATCGAGTCCCCCACCACAATCTCAAACTCCTGCCTTTGCCAGCTCGTTAGACGTGCCATCACAATCTCGAGCTCCTGCTGGCCCACTACGTCCCCCATCACAATCTCCAGCTCCTACTTATGATCGGATTGCTGAGCCTCGTGAAGATCGGGTCGGCATGCCTCCAGTTACTGAGAGGTTCCGGACCTGGATCGACGGCATTACCGCGTACGCGCATGTGAACAGTAGCATCCCGCAAGATCTGAACTCACTGGTTGTTTTCGATCCCGATCAAATGGTCGGGGTTGCAATAGAAAGCAGTCTTAGGGTGAGTTGCTTCTTGCCACTTTTCTTAAGTCTGTCTGTGATTACATTACCGATAGTTTCTATGTTTCTTTGAAGAACTCGGGCCTAGTGATCATGGTTCGTCAAGCTTTGGCTGAACGAACCCATCAAATGCAGGAGGCACTTGTTACAACGTCTTCGTGGAAGAAGTAGACAGAGGCAGCGCAGTCGGAGCTAAATAAGAGCCGGTCCGAGCTAAAGGTCGCTCAGTCCGACCTGGAGGTATCTCAAGCCTAGGCCTAGTCTCTCGAGGATGCCTTAAAGGAGTCTTCGGCTAAAGCTTAATCAGCTGAAAACAAGGTGGAGTCTCTTGAGGCTGCACTGAAGACAGCCGAGGAGGAGAAGGCGCGTTTGGCCAAGCTCCTGAAAGACGTTCGGCTGAAGTCCCTGGCTGAGATCAAAGGTCTGAAGGCTAAGCTCGAGAAGGTGAATGCGGTTTCAGAAGAGCTGTATAATCATGGCTTTCAAGATTGCAGGAGCCTTGTCTAAAAGCATTTTCGAATCTCCATCTCGACAATGATGAGGTCAAGGATGAGGTCGTCGAGGAGGGAGCTGCTCAGGCTGAAGCTCAGGTTGGGGGGACTAAGGTTGGCCCATCGGAGGTCGTTGCCACTGATAAAGTGGCTAAAGATTAAAAAGATATTTTTCTTTTTCCTTTTGGTTTATGTCCCTTAAGGAACTTTGTGAATATTTTTATGCCCTTCTGGGGTAAAATATTTTTTTTGAGCCCTTCTGAGGCTTTTACCTTCATCACTAATGCATTTAACTCATGCTTTTGTGATTGTCGTGGTATTTGTTTTATTCCATATCTGAGCCATTGAAATTTGCCTAAGTAGTTGGAATAGGTTGGTTACGTAGCTTGTAGTTATGTCGACCAAGTCATTATCATGCTTTCTGTCGTTTCTGACCTTAAGCTTGTGTTAAGCTCCAGACCATTAGTGGCCATGCTTGTCTTATATAGTGTGGTAAATTCGATCTTAAGACCTTGTGATCAAACTCGAATTTCCTTTGCTAATTTTTAATCTTGATATAGTGTGGTAAATCCGATCTTACGATCTAATGATTGAACTCAGACTTCCTTTGCTAATGACATTCTGTGCGTCAAACTTAGTCCGTAAATATGTTTGATTTTCAAGGAAATTCGAGGAAATTCTATTTTTATTGAAAAAAAGTTCCTGGTATACAGATTTTCATCTTATTCGAGTCTCCGACCTATTTATGGATAATAAACCTTAAGGTGCTCCGCATTCCACGGATGAGGGAGAGGTCTGCCTTCCATATCTTCGAGCCGATAAGTACCGGGATGAAGTGAGCCGAGTATTTTGTACGGCCCTTCCTAATTGGGGCTGAACACGCCCACTTTTTCTTTGATATCTTTTCTGACCTTTCGGAGGATGAGGCCATTCACTCTGAATCGTCGCTTCCTTACTCGCGAATTATAATATCGCTAAACTCTATGCTGATATACTGTTATCCGTACTTGAAAAGTTTCTCTTACTTCATCGAGCAATCGAGATTCATTCGTAGCTGATCTTCATTCTGATCGGGCTTATGACGACCTGTCCAGTTGGTAGGAATACCGACCTCAACTGGAATCACAGCCTCAGCTCCGAAAGCTAAAGAGAATGGTGTTTCTCCGGTAGTGGACCAAGCTGTGGTTCTATGAGCCCAGAGTACCTCGGGGAGCTCTTCCGCCCATGCTCATTTTCTTTCTCCGAGCTTTGTTTTGGGATGGTTTTTAATGATTTTGTTGACGGCTTCGACCTGGCCATTAGCTTGTGGGTGATGAGGAGATGGGTATACATTTTTTATGCCTAGATTTTTGCAAAACTTTCGAAATCTCGCGTTGTCGAACTGACGTCCGTTATCAGAGATTATAGTGTTCTGGATTTTGAATCGGCATATGATTGATTTCCAGATGAAATTCGTAGTTTTCCTCTCTGTGATTGTGGCTAGTGGCTCTGCTTCGGCCCACTTTATGAAGTAATCGACAGCAATGATTACGTATTTCACTTGTCCTTTTGCCTGTTGGGAGAGGACCAATGATGTTGACTGCCAATTGGACGAATGACCATGGTACAGACATGAGAGTGAGCTCTTTTGGTGGCAGGTGAGGAACTGGGGCAAATCACTGACGTCTATCACACTTTTTGACTATTTCCTAGGCATCTTGCTGGATAGTAGGCCAGTAGTATCCTTGTCGAATTACTTTTTGCGCAAGTGCTCTGCTCCCAGAATGGTTTCCACAGCTGTCGAAGTGTATTTCTCTAAGGACGTAGTTAGCCTCTTCGGGTCCAACATAACATAGGCAAGGGAGGAAAAACTATTCTTTGTAAAGAATTCCGTCAATCAGTGCATAACGAGCTGACCTATAACGATTTTCTACGACTCTTTTCTATCTTCTGGCAATTCACCTTGTTGTAGGAAACGAATGATGGGATCCATCCAGCTCAGGTTGGCTGACACCGGGCATACTTCGTTCGGCTCCTCCTGAGATATGCTTCAATGAGGGAGGAATTCAATGGGGATCATTCTACTAAGCTCATCGTCCACTATCGATGCTAATTTTGCCAATGAGTTTGCATTAGTATTTTGGGTTCTCGAGACCTGAACGACCTCATAGTAATCGAAGCGGATAGCAATTCTTAGGCTTTTACTAAATATGCGCACATCTTCTTTCCTTTTGCTTGATATTCTGTAGTCACATGTCTGACCACTAACTGAAAATCATTGTGCACCTTTACTTCTCGGACCCTTATTTCAGAAGCAAGGCATAGTCCAGCAAGGAGGGCTTCATATTCAGCTTCATTATTGGAGGTTCGGAAGCCGAACCTAAGTGCATACTGGATTTTCACCCCATCCGAAGAAGTCAAGATGAGGCCAGCTCCACTACCTTGCAAATTTGATGACCTATCAACGTACAATGACCATGTAGATGTGGACAGATTATGTTTCGAAGAACCTGTCGATTTCTATTCGTCAGAGGGTTTGCTTGATTCGTGATCATGCTAGTCGCTCGAGGGGTTGGTGAATTCAACAATGAATCAGCCACGGCTTGACTTTTAATAGCAGTACGAGGTCGGAATTGTATGTCGAACTCACCGAGCTCAATAACCCACTTGACGAGCTGACCTGAAATTTCTGGCTTCTGTAACACTTGTCGTAGCAGTTGATCCGTCAACATAACTATCGAGTGTGCCTAGAAATAAGGTCTCAGTCGTCTGGCCGTCGTGATCAGTGCTAAGGCTAGTTTCTTGATGTTTGGATATCATGTTTTTGTGTCAAGCAGAGCTTTGCTGACGTAATAAACAGGCCTTTGTGTCCCTTTGTCATCTCTGACCAGAGCTGAGCTAACTACTGTTGGTGAAACCGTCAAATACAGAAGTAATTCTTCCCCCTGTATTGGTTTAGACAACAAAGGTGGAGAGCCAAGATAAGCTTTCGACTCGAGAAAAGCCTGCTCGCATTCCGACGTCCAAGTCATTTTCTTGCATTTGTGGAGTTCTTTGAAGAAAGGGAGACACTGGTCTGTAGCCCTTGAGACAAACCTGTTGAGAGCCGCAATCCTTCCCATGAGACGTTGGACTTCCTTCACAGTATTGGGCGAGCTCATGTCGATCAGAGCTTGGATCTTCTCTGGATTAGCTTTTATTCCCCTTTGGTTCACCATGAAGCCAAGAAATTTTTTCGAGCTTACTCCAAAGGCACATTTGTTGGGATTGAGTTTCATTTGGTATCTTTTTAAAATACCGAACATTATGCCGAGGTCTTTGATGTAGTTTTCCGACAGTAAGCTCTTAACGAGCATGTCGTCCACATAGACGTCCATTGTTTTACCAATCTGTTCAGCAAACATTTTGTTGACCAAGCGTTGGTAAATTGCCCCTGCGTTTTTTAGTCCGAAGGGCATCACCTTTTTAGCAGTATAGGCCTCGGTCCGTGATGAACGTTATCTTCTGCTTGTCAGGTGGATGCATCCGAATTTGGTTATATCCACAGTACGCATCCATGAAGCTGAGTAGCTCGAAACCAGACGTCACGTCGACTAGCTGATCTATCCTGGGCAGCGGGAAGCTATCTTTCGGGAAGGCTTTGTTGAGGTCGGTGTAATCCACACAAACTTTTCATTTTTTGCTGGCTTTTTTCACCGAGACAACTTTAGCGAAATAATTTGGGTAACGTATTTCTTCGATAAATCCTGCTTGGTGCAATTTTTTTACTTCTTCCTCGATTACAGCATACATTTTCGTGTTGAAGGGTCGTCATTTTTTATAAATTGGCTTAAAGTTCGGATCGACATTTAGTCGGTGGACCATAATTTTCAGGCTAATGCCCGACATGTCTTGGTGAGACCATGCGAACACATCTACATGCTGTTTTAGGAAGGTGGTTAGTATTTCCTGCATCTCGTTGTTCAACTGGGACCTGATTCTAACTACCCGAGTTGGATCGCCGTCCGTTAAAGGAACCTTGATCAATTCTTCAGCGGGTGATCCGTGTTCCTTTATTTCTTCTCTAGGGTCTAGGGGGGTCGTGCGTGACACAACAGAAAGGTCAGCTCGTAACATTGAAGGGCTTCCTGTTGATTGCCTCTCACTACTTCGACGCCTTCATCGGCGTCAAATCTCATAGTGAGGTGGTATATGAAAATACCGGCTTTGAGGGCTCGGAGGATGCGACGGCCGATTGTTACGTTGTAGGTAGACGAGGTGTTGGCAACGAGGAAATCGACCATAATCATTTTTTTATTAGGTTCTCCTCCCGCCGTGACCGGAAGAGTTATCTCCCCTTCCGGCATAATTGTGTCCCTAGTGAATCCGGTCAAAGTCATTTTAACTGGCATCAACCTAGATCGGTTGATTTTCATCCTCTCGAATGCTGCGCTATACAATATGTCCATCGAGTTGCCCATTTCGACCATCATTTTATGGAGTTTCTTGTTGGCAACTATCATCGATACCACGAGTGAATCATCATGAGGGTGAAGGATACCTTTGGCATCTTCCTCGGTGAAAGTTAATGCCCGAGAAGTGACCTTTGCGATCTTCACAGGTCGGCTCGCGATGTTCATAGATAATCCTGGTTTAGACATCCTACCTTGCCGTGCATATGCTTTTCGAGCGTTGCCGGTGTCCCCAGTATTTGGCCCATCGGAGATCATGTGGATTTCTTCTACAGGATTGTTGTCGATCTATTCATCGGTCTGGTTGTTCCGATCAATGACCCTCCGGTCCTCCTGACGCTGGGCAATATAGTCTTTTAAGAATCCTTACTAAATGAGGGTTTCTATCTGACGTTTCAGGTTGAAACAATCTGTTGTATTATGATCGTGGTCTTTATGATACAAGCAGTATTTCGATTTCGACCTCATGTCAGGGTCGGTTTTGATTTTCGCTGGTCGTTCGAACATCTGCTTGCCCTTTTCCGCCAAGTGCACTTGCTCGATGGTCGTGTTGAGCGGTGTGTACTTCTCAAATCAAGGGGTCGAGGCCTTGACTCCTCGGGTAACAGTGTTCCGACCTGGTGACCTCTAATTTGGTTTGTGCCTTTTCGAGCTGCTTTCTTCCCGGAGATCTTTGCTCCTAGAAGACGTTCTGTGCGAGTTGACCAATTCTTCCATGTTGATGTGTTTGGTAGCTCGATCCAGGAATTCCACCATCGACTGGGGCGGTTCTTCTCCAACGGACCAGAGAAATTTCTTATCGCGTAACCCTCCAATCATAGTGTGGAGTAGTACATCCTGAGAGAGGTTTTCAACCTAGACGGCCTCTACATTGAAGAGTTCGAGGTAGTCTTTTAAAGACTCATCATCTTTTTGTTTGACTACGGCGAGATGGGTTGAATGCTTTCTCGGGTCGGTACTCCCAATAAATTGAGTAACTAAGGCCCTACTCAATTGGGCAAACGAGCTGATCGACCTTGGTTTTAGGTTTTGAAACCAAGTTCAGGCTAAGCTTGTTAAGGATAGTGGGAAGGCTTTGCATATGATGTGCCCGTTGACTCTGAGGAGTTCCATTCAGACCTTAAAATTCTCCAGATGCTCCGCCGGGTCTCTTATCCCAGAATATTGTTTGAGCTAAGGGATTTTAAACCCTTTAGGAAACAGTTCCTCACAGATTTCTTCAGTGAATGGTGATTCGAACGAATCGACCAATGCATCTACTGCAATGGGGGCTCGGGCGCACCGCGCTCTTTGGATATCGCCTACGCGTTCACGAAGTTCCTTCAGCTCGGCCTCCAGCGGATTTATATTGTCGTCCACTTGGTTACTATTCAGACGAGCCGACCTTTTCTCTTCGAGTTTGTGGTGTAAATCACTCGCGGGCAATTCTGCTGTCGACCGAGTTTTCGCTCTTGTTGCTCGGCTGGCAACTTTGTCCTCTTCAGCATGTCTTTGATTCGGAATCGGAAGAGAGTTTTATGGTGGGGGAGCTTGATGCGACTTTTGAAGCTCACCATCATCTTTATAGACTCGGGATGGTTGGGCCAGACTGGCAAGGAGAGCCTTGATATCATCAAGTTATTGGTTGAAGTGTCTGAATCGTTCGTCCACGCCTCGTAGCCGTTCAGCAACACCTCCCACTTGTTCTTCAAGAGCGGACAGCCTGGTCCCGCGGTTGCGAGACCTCTATCGTCTGTTCTGCTGAACAAGATGTGGCGATGAACTTTCGATTCAGATGGCGAGCGTTCGCGGAGCTTCGGATGGCCCGGCGATAGCGGGAGCTTTCCCTTTGTATTTCCTTTTTCTGGCCATCTGAAGTCTTTTAGATGGAGGGAGTATATTTTCTGAAGCTCTTAGGTGAGAACATGGCTTTGCAGTCGTGTTTCCCATAGACGGCGCCAACTATCGTTGCCGGATTTTAACAATGAGAGAGGCGAGATCAACGATCGACCTCAAAGATGTAAAGGGATTCTGATCCGTCTATTGGAGATTTGTAAGGATGAACAATGGCTAAGAGGGGGCCGGGGACTAGCCGTTAGTCCTCCTATGCCTAAGTTAGTCAGAGCTCTTGGAATCGATAATCTCCTCTTTTCTTTTATAAGTAAGAGTTTTTTTTTTTTTTTTGTACCTTGTTAATAAAGAGACCCTTCTTCTTATAGACTTAAGTTGATATCGCATTCCTATTAGGAAATGTAATATCTGTGAAGGAAATCTCAGACTTCCGAAATCTTCGGGCCATTCCGTAGTTGCCAGAGACGTTTCTGTATTAGTTGACAACTCTCCAGATCTTTTTCCTACTATCTTGGTAGAAGCCTATGATTACGAGATTTGCGATGATAAGGTTGAGGTCGTCTCGTGGACGAGGTCGTCGCCCTGACGAGATCAAGGAGTTTTTCTTTAGGTCAGGTTGGATAATAACAACCTACGTCTAGGTCATTTTATATTGGACCTGAGGTCAGCTTGTATTTTACCCATAACAAATAGCATGAAAATTGACACCCAAAATTGACCCAAAAGACAAAATAGGTCCAATCATCATCTTGAAACAACTAGCAGATTGATCTCATTTTATATTTTTTATGATTTTAAAGCAACACTTTGATTTAATAATTCTAACCAAGTGATTTATGGCTTAGAAGCAATGAATGGTTTTAACAAATTGGCCTCATTCATAGGGTTAAGGTCATCAACGCAGTGTAATTCTTGTACCATAGCTTGCTCTTAGTTGTATGAATGAATGAATGGTTCAGATCAACAATAGGTCACCTATATGCCATTTAAAAGATTTACCCACATGGGCACTTCAGCAAAACCCTCTAGGGGGACTTCAGCAAAACCCATATACCTAAAATATTATAATAACAACCTAAAAATTAATGTACATATAGGATTTGTGTCTTGCCTGCTAGCCCAGCTAGAAGGCGCCTAGACTTTTCAACAGCAGGTCTCATGTTCTAGTACTAAAGAGGCACACTAACCCCACCGGTGGGTGCATGGGTGCTTCATGTGACTAACCGTGTGGGTGTGTTGCCCAACTAACAGGGTGGGTGCGTTGCATGACCCCATATCACACACACACATTTAGGATTTGGAGTGAACAACTCTTCATCTCTTCATTCGGGTCCGGGTCCGGGTCCGGTTGCGGATACACCATTACCTAGCCCGTGGACAGCCTTATGCATGGGAAGAAAATGACCAAGGGGTTTTGGCATTGATAGGACAGAAGGTACAAAGCCCATGCTTTTTGGCTCTTGATAATGGGAAAGAAACAAAACCCATGGATTCTCCACCATCATATGTGCATGCCGAGTCAACATGAGCATGCATTACCATCCACTTCAAACTGCATGTTCATTACTTTTCAAACTTCTCAATCATGCTCCCATATTAACTTTGACCAGAAACATTATCTTTGACTTGCCGAGTTGACTCACTTGTACTCACAACTTACTCGGTTTTTAACTTTATCCAAGTGGGTCTCTTTGTTCAGTGATCTCCACCGTTGATCTCTCGGACTCGATAATGAATTCATGGTACGTCAGAAATCTTCTTGAGAGGACAACTTTCAGCCCTTCAATGTGTGGCCAGAAAATGGATGTTAAATTAAGAAATGGTAAACAATTATCCGAAAAGAGACCCAAGATTGATCCAAAGTAATCTAACAAATCAATGGTCTGGATCACTGATCCATGACCCACACTTGTACAAACGTAGAACCAGAGTACACTAGGTAGACCCTCGGTCGAGGATCATATGAGATCACGTGATCCCTCGCGTGTATGATCCTCGACCGAGGATATGTACAGGATGCTTGGTTTTCTAGTTTGAACACGTCGGCTCATGATTCAACGATCCAGATTGTTGGTCTGGTGCAAGACACAATGGATGGACCATGCCCCAAATGATCTCCTCAATAGGACAACGATAACCATTCAATCTGTGCCTACAAACACTAAGTTAAAATGAGATCTACGCCAACGGTTCACATTCATCAGATAGGCACATCTTGAACGGTTCAAATCTCAAAATTAAAACCAGTTGGACATTTTTAATCCTTGGATTGTATATTTTTGGAGGGAAAAAGAAAAAGAATAAAAAAAACCCATCAAAATAGAGCTTTGGTTTACTTTTTTTTGGAGATGGCCCATTACAGATTGAGCCCGCTTAATTATCTACAGTGGGTCCCACCTGATGAATGTCTGGGATGTCCTGTACAACGCTTTCCTTACTATCAAGCGTCACTTGTTTATAACATCAGAGCCGTGAAAATGGTGGGGAAGATCACAAAGATCACCAAGGAAGAGATCACAAGGAGTAGTAATTCATTTCCCGGGCTAGCTACAAGGTTGAAACCAAACGGCAGCCGATGGTACAACACAACGTATGTGTGTGGCCGACCTAATGAGTGGACTGTTCCAATTTTTTTCTGCAGGTGATCATCATGGTATGGACCACTATATTTTCATGGTTTGATTAATCTACCAAAGTCATACATTAGAAGAAAATATAGAAAACATTTTATGTGAAAATTCACATAAAGCATTGTACGTGAACTCCTGAATATTTCTTGAAACGCGGATGGTGTACTGAGTAACTCAGTATGCTATAGTGTAGATGTATGAGCCATATCCACACCGTCCATCCATTTTATCAGCTCATTTTAGGGCATGTACCCAAAATTGAATCATATCCAAAGCTCAAGTGGACCACACCACAGAAAACAGTGGGAATTGAATGCCAACTGTTGAAAGCTTCTTGGTGGCCACAGAAGTTTTGGATCAATCTGATATTTTCATTTTCCCTTCATCCATTTCATCCATGTCTTTTTTACCTGATAAACATGTTGGATGAATAAATAAACTTCACTGTGGGACATAGGAAGGTTTCAAGGGTGGAAGTCATTGTCCCTACTGTTTCATGTGGTAAGATCCACTTTCACTTTGGATATGCTTCAATTTTGGGCTCACACCCTAAAATATTATAATAAAATGGATGGATGGCGTGGATAAGACGTACATCACGGTGGGCCCCACAGAGTTTACTCAGTACTCCATGGCGCACTGAGTAATTTTGCCCAGAAGAGGAACGCATGTAGATGGCTGCATAGATATTGTATGCAGTTCATGAGTTAAAAGAGACTGGTGATCAGAACTTTTGGTCAGGTGGACCACTGAGTGGTTGGCTTAGTGATTGGACGGCTGTGACTATCCAATTGTAGCGAGTTTTGATTGTTGAATGTGGACCAGTGCATTCAGGCCACTGATTAGAAAGGCTACAGCAGTCTACAAACCTAGCAATATATGGTTTAGGTGTGCCACACAAGTAGCTCAGGTCAGGAAATGTAGCTGCATGTAGAGATGCGTGGGGAGAGGGATTGGGAGATATATGTACACATACATTAGTTCAAAACTCAAAAACTCGACTGAACAGGATGTTGAGCCGGGTTGAGTTGACTCAAACACTTGCCGAATTTGAATCAATATTTAATTATTATAAATTAAAATTATTAAGAAATTTAATATATAGATTTAAAAAATCAAACCTTGCATAAGGGAAGCGGATTGCCTACTGAGTAAGTCAGCACAGTGTAGTAAACTCTGTAGGGCTTACTGTGATGTCTGTATCTTATCCATACCATGTCTTCCATCCATTTTCCCAGCTCATTTTAGGGTTGGAGTTTAAAATTGGGGAGCAGATTAGGTGAAACCCTGGATCCACAGAGGTGGGTGGGACCTTGACTGTGGGGCCTACCGTGATGTATGTGGCTACATCAACGCTATCCATCCATATTGAAAGCTCATTTTAGGGCATCATCTAGTTCTTCCAAATCCCAGATAGACCATAGTACAAGAAACAATGGTGATTGACCATTAAAAACTTCTTGTGGACCACAAAGCTTTGGATCAAGATGATATTTGTGTGGTCTATTCATCTGGGTGTTTGTGATCTTATCAACAGGTTGGATGGCAAATAAACATTCTGGTGGAATCCATGAAGTTTCTAACGATCAGGGATTCAATAATGACTGATTCCTGCAGTATGGTCCACCTAAGATTTAGCATGAGTGATGCCTGGCAAATTAAGGCTGTTGCCTCCCTTGGTGACGTTGTGGGTTTGAATCTTGCTCCCCTACTTATTTTTTAATGATACTCCACCTGGTAAGGCAAGTAACTCACTTTAAGTACATCGAGTTGATTGGCTCAGCTGACTTTCAACATGTCGAGTCAGCAAGTTTTTCAAACTTGCATATGCAATGGACAGAGAGTTTGTACTTAAAATAGAAAATCCATGGCCTTAAATTCAACCACCAGTGGTTTACCTTAAAAAAATAAAATAAAATAAAAAAAAACAGGTATAGGAGATTGTCTACCAGCCCACTTAGAAAATCAAGAGAGTGGTGAGAAATTTTCACCATAGGCGCATCTCCAAACTTAAATTTGGCTCACATACATATTCAAGCCACCACAACCTACTACGGTCACCATCTTGCATGAAAACGAACTTTGGGCTGTCGATTAGGTGGGCCTTGGAACTTGGTAAAACTGAAAAGTCAAAATAAGATCGGACCATTTTTCCTCCTTCAGGGCCAAGGGGCAAAGGAATGATGCATAATTGATGGGGCCGGAACCAATAATAATTATGCTCGGTGGGGCCCACGTTATGTTTGTGAGAAATCTACTCCGTTCATTCCGTTTTATGAGCTCATTCTAAGGCAATATGCAACCAAAGTGGGCCACATTAAAGGAAACAGTGGAGATTTAGTGACAATCATTGAACATTCTTATGACCACAAAAATTTGGTATCAGCTTCTTCTTTGTGTGGTGTGTGTGTGTGTTGTGTGTGTGTGTGTTTGCACTTCATCCCAGTTGGAATAACCCTTATAAATGGTTTTATAAATGGTTTGGATGGCATATAAACATCATGGTGGATCCCAGGAAGGTTTCAATAGGCATTCTTTCGCCAATTTTCCTTCTTGAAATTTGGATCCCCCTCATTTTTATCGCATGTTCAAAAGTGAGCTCATAAAATGGATGGACAGGGTGGATTTCTCACAAACATCACGGTGGGCCCCACATAACATCCCAGAACAGGAACTCTCTGTGATAGGTTTTCGTAAGAAATCCACATCCCTATGACTCCAGAGATCATGCAGTTTACAAGCCCATCACATAAACCAATCAGACACATAATAACAAGATCCAAGATACTCATCATGCGTCTCCCACAGTGCAGATTGTTTGGCCAGAAGGAGAGAAGGTAATCTCATTAGGTGGTCCACATGTTGTCCATTGAAATGGACGGTTGAAAGAAATTGTCCAATGACCATATACAATGTACACAAGTAACACAATCTTATCCAAGCAATAGACCTTGGTCATTGATAAGGTCACATGGCCTTGTCAATATCTTTGTAATGATATCTTATTGCAGTGATCCTGTACTTGGGAAAGTTATGGCCTTCGAAAGCTATACTGTGTATAGGGCTGTTGATGGCCCGGCTTCTGATTTTCCGGGCCGCCCCCGGCCCATTGACACCCTTGATTGTGTAGCAGATCTTTTTATACTAGATTGAACCTTCCGATCTGATTTCTTTTGATCTTGGGATCGAATTTTGCAGCTTTTTTCTTCTGCAGTACCTCGACATGACATGAGTGTGAAAGAGGTTCAAGAATAAGTTTTCTTTTTATAAGGGCTAAAAACCACTCCATGAAGTTGTGTGCTGTATGTCTTATATCTACACGTTAACTAAAGTTCAGGGCCAACCATGCATTCCTCATTGATATGGTGGTGGTGTAAACATGAACAGTGGTTGACTGTCCAGGCAGGGGCTGAGTCATTTTCTCTATTATTGTTTGGAAATGAGTTAGAATAATTTAAGGGCATCATTCAGTAGAACCTCAAGGCCTGCTTGGTTGTCACTTAAAAATGAGTTCATCTCATTTTAGTTAATCATATATTAGAGATATTAGTTTGTAAGAAATTGTTGGGTATCGGGTTTTAATGCTACTAAAACAATTGATCTCTAACGCAATTGAAAATTAAGGTTTTACAATTGTTAAGATGATTATAAGTGTGGCCTAAGGATTGTTACAAATTTCTTTAACATGACTATTTGATCCAATAAGATTTTCTTCAAGGTTTTCATTTTAGTTTTAGCTTTGTGTCTTCAAGTGGTTTCTTTACTGGATAGCCATATGAATCTTTCCATAGTCCCTTTAATCAAGTTGGGAATTATTGTAATTGTTAGAAGGGTTGGTTAGAAAGAGAGACCAACTCCAAAAGCTCAGTACATGCACTATTTCCTGTATTTCAACAAAGGGTTGCAGAATATCCAGCATATTCAGAAAGAAATGCTTGTCTAGATTTCCCATCCTTATATTTTTCCTTCTCGCCAAAAAAATATTATAGCATGTTTGTTTAACCATTTACCATGGTAAATGGTGGTAAATAGGTTATGATTAATTTTAATATATGTTTAGAGAGAGATGAAAATCATGCAATAAATGTGCCTCGTACATTTGCATTTTGCTGCATTACATCATGTTCATATAGAGATATGTTGTATCATGACAACATCGCATATTATTATCTTGCGCATTATGATATTCATATAATCATGGCATAACGTAGAAGCACTGCACACACGAGATTAGACTCATTGGGCTTTTAACCCGTGCATTTCCTGTTGTATATTTCTCAGGCCATGGTGAGAGGTCGTAGTTTACCTATGGTGTTCTACTATTTTGATATTCCTTGTGGCATGCACTTGCTTGTTGGAGATCTTTATCCGTGTCGATATAGTATATAGTGGAAATGTAGTTTATTTTAGCTTACTGTAAAGGCTAGGACCTATTGCTCAAATTATTAATAAAAAAAAGAAAAAGAAAAGAAAAACAGAAAAAGAAGAAGAGAAGAACAAAGAATTTGTAATGCATGTATTGAGAGTATGTAAAAATTGTGGGTCTCAACATGATGTATGTGTCTAATCCACTCCGTCCATTTATTTTACGAGCTCATTTTAGAGCATCTGCCCAAAATACAGAGGTGGACTACACCATGGGAAACAAGGGGAGAATGAAGTCCACCATCAATAGTGGAAATTGTGTCCGGCCCATAGTGATGTGTATCTATTATCCAACCTGTTCGAGAGGTTGAAACGATATAATATATATATATATATATATATATATTATATATATATATATATATATATATATATATATATATATATATATATATATATATCTTATGACCTCCCAAGAAGTTTTCAATGGTGAGTGTTCAATTCTCATTTTAGCTTTTGTGTGGTCCACATCTGCTTTGGATTTGCCTACTTTTTGGACTCATGCACTAAAATGAGTTGATGAAACAGATGGACAGTGTGAATAAGACACGTACATAGCAGTGGCCCTACATATTTTAGCTATTCCATTCTTCCACTCATTGGTTTTAGTGAATATTTGGAGGCTAAGGATTTCTTGATAGCTACAAAAAATTC